>CM041641.1:2816268-2865420 GCA_023333625.1 Bothriochloa decipiens | reverse complement strand
TCCAAAGAGCCCAATCGGCTCCTTCGCCGGCGCTCGTGGCCATCCCGGCGTGGCCCCACGCTCGTCGGAGCCAGCGTGCCTCCTCCACGGGCCGCGACCGCGCACACGACCCGCTCGGAGGCCGAGCTCCCCGGCGGCCTGCTCCTTGGCTCGCCGGCGAAGCCCCGCGGCCGCGCCTGCTCCTGCCATCGAGCGCGTCGGCCCCCTCTCCCTGGTGTGCACGGCCGCCCCCCGCACCCCGGCCGACGGTGAATCCTAGCGCGGCGGCCTCCCAATGGCGGATCCCGGCGACGCTGCTGCGAGCGCGCCTCCTCATGGCCTGCTCTGTTGTGTCAGTGAGGGCGCGGGGCCGGCGGCGCTTCTTCTCAGCGCGGGTGTAGGGCCGGCGGCGCCCCTCCTCGGCGCACGTGCAGGCCGCGGCGCCCCTCCCCGGCGTGGGTGCAGGGCCGTGGCGTCCCTCCCTGGCGCGGCGAGCCCACCCCAACGCGACCTCTTTCATTCAGCGATGGGAGGAAGATGGGAGAGAATGACATGTAGGTCCCACGTGCCATCCTCTGCCAGAATGGATTTGGGGAGCCAGTTTTAGGTTGTACTACTGGAGAAAAAGGAAAATTTAGGTAGTATGAAAATTAGTAGCTAACTAAAAAGAGAAGTACGGGGTGTGTTTTTGTTAGTGCCGCAGGAGTTGCTCTCAGGAAGAGTCCAGCTCGAGTCTGTGCCATTCGTCCGCTCCTCTCCGCAACTCCGCCACCCTCGCGGCGACTTCATGTGTGTGGCGACGGCTTGACGTTTCGTGTTCATCTCGTCTCCGGCCGGCGGTCCGGTGCTCATCCGTTCATCTACTCATCCTCATCTAGCAACGACAGGGAGAGGGCCAAAGGCGGAGGCCCGTGCAGGTATGCTGTTTTCCAATTCCCTCTACGTATGCAAGTCTAGAAGTTCTGTATAATTTTAGTTTTATTCTTTTTATTTTTTGAAGCCATGTCTTCTTCAAATTGAATTAGAAAATATGAATCGGGTCCCAAAAGCGTAACCAGAAACAAAGAATTGAGCAGTTACTGATGTCGATGAACTATATACAGAATTGAGATTGTTCAGGACTTCATTCCAAAAGAAAATATGGGTCCTCTTTAAATCCTTAAGTTTCTAAAGCGGTATGATTGTTTTCCAATGCAGCTATTGCATATAGAATTTTATTGACCATTCTTGTGACTGTTGTATCAGCAGAGCGGAGCTTTTCTAAGTTAAAACTATTAAAAATTTAAAATCAGACTTGCGTTCTACCGTGACACAAGAAAGACTTAATATATAGTTCGGCTACGATTGCACTTGAGGGTGCATTGCTAGAGAAGATTAATTATGAGCATATTAATGAAGATTTTATTTCAAAGAACACTAAGAGAATGCTAGGGTCCGCTGCGGGCTGGGAGGCCGCCTGTGCTTGCACCCCACCTTCTTGCGAAGCAGAGCAAGAATGGCCTCCCTGCTGACCCTTACGACCTCCGGCCACCCACATGGTCACCTCGAATTTCGAGGCTAGGTGCGCCAGGAGCTCGTCTAGCGCGGCTGCGTCAATAAGCGTGAGAAGAAAGAGAGGGGCAACGGTCTCACCACCCGGGGCAACAACACTCTTGACGACGGAGGCCTCAGCCCTAGGACGGCTCACGTCATCCAGAGGTGTACAGAGTGGTGGCGACGTAGTCGACGATGAAGGCGTCGCGGACGGCCGCTGCCTCTGCGAAAGTGGGACGACCTGAGGTGCCACCCTTGGCGACTTGGACTCCGCCGAGTTGCGGCCCGCAGAGGACGTCCGGCTGTGACCACACACCGGTGTCCTGTGGGGCGGCGCACGGCCGCTCGTTGCCACCGTGCACGCCTTGGCCCGATGTCCGGCATAGCGGCACTGCAGGCATCGCGACGTGGAACGGCAGCAGCTTTGTGGCCCCGAGTGAGACAGTTGAAGCAAAGGCCCACCAACTCAGGTGGGACTGGGCGCGCGGCCTTACCTGGTCGGCCGCCGCGCCGCCTCTTGGCAGCACCCGTGGGCTAAATGACATCCTGCCCTAACCGCTGCGGAAGCACCTACTGCCAGCCATCGACGTCTGGCGTAGTGGCTCGGCGGTGGGGGCAGAGCCGCAGGTGAGCCGGGCGTCGGTCCGGGGCCGGCGGGTCGGGGAGGCCAGCGGCGGAGGCCTTCCTGATGCAGCGACGATGCCGCTACCGACGCCGCTCGGAGCGTTTGGTGGGAGGCCCCGCAGCGCGTCGAGCGACCACCAGGAAGCTGAGTCCCCGGTCATCTGCCGATGGGTGTAGCAGCAACGCACCGTCGACGGCACCGAGCCAGGCCGCAGCGCCGATGCTGGTTGCGGCCCCCTCGCTCGTGGTGCCCTCCACAGCCCCACCACCTGTAGGCGCATCAGGCTCCGCCCCTTGACGAGGCGAGGAGAGACAACTGACTGAGGGATGCGGTAGCGAACAGAGCAGAATGCAGCCGGCGGATGCACAACGTTCTCCTCTTCCGAGCAGTCCTCAACGATGACCTCATCCCACCGCTGAGATTTTGACCTCCCAGAGGAGGGACAGAATGGGGGCGTGGCGGGGGAGAGGACCTTACCGCGGCCACCCGATGAGGAGGAGAGGTCGGAGGTGGCAGCCGGGCCGGGGCGGCCTGTGGCTGGCTGGTCTGCGGTGGCGGTCACGAAGGGGAGGGGAGGGGGAGGAGTGGGAGGACGAGGAGCAGTGGAGGGGAGGTGGGTCAGGCGAGCCCGTGACGCGTCAGAGATGGGCAGTGCAACAGGAAACTGCGGCAGTGGCATGCCGGACCGCGCGTGCAACGTGGGGTGGTGAGGGGGGAGAAAACGAGCAGTAGAGGCGCGGGGGCGGCGAAACCGCACGGGGAGTAGGCGACGCGGTCCGACACGGCGAGAGCCCTCGGCGACGGTGGCGCGGCTATCGCCGGCGAGTGCGCACGTGGGCCCCCACCACTGCTGGTAGTGCCACATCGCGGGGGGTAGGCGGCGTCCACCGAATCCAGGGAGCCCGTCGGCGCGGACGGCACTGGCGGCGACGTGGAGGCCCCGTGGCGCGGGGGAGCTCCGGGCTATGGGGACGGGGGCCGGACCGCCGGATCCGGGTGCGACGGGGCCGCAGCGGTCGGATCCGGTCCCCCCGGCGCCGGTGGAGGAGCTACAGCCGACAGTGATGGAGCTCAGGTGGCTGCCTCCCACGGGCGACCCTAGCGTGCGGCGGAGAAGGAGAGGGTGGGGTTGAGGGGGAGGCTGGGGAGGTGGAGAGGGAGAGGGACAGAGGTGGATGAGGGCGCCAGGGCCGGGGCGGCCACCGGCGCTGGCGCCGGCATCGCACTGGTGTCCGCCAAGGGCAATGGTCGGGGCCAGGGCTCCCACGGAGAATGGTGCAAGGTGGACTCCTGCCTATGCCTCTCAGAGCATTTGGCGGTTCGAGCGACCTCCAGGAAGCTGAGTCCCCGGCCGTCCGCCAGTGGGTGTAGCAATGGCGCACCGTCGACGGCACTGGGCGAGGCCGCGGTGCTGGTGTTGGGTGCGACCCCCTCGCTCGTGATGCTCTCCATAGCCCCGCCACCTGTAGGCACATCAGGCTTTGCCCCGTTGACGAGGCGAGGAGAGACGGCTGACTGGGGGATGTGGCAGTGGGTGGAGAAGAATGCAGCCGGTGGATGCACCAAATTTTGTGCTGGCAGAATTTGTAGATGAAGAGTATTATTTTTAAGTTGGGAAGGTTCAATAGTTTGGAAGCAGTCGATGTTTTTGACCTTTCCGTTGAGTATCGTAGTGTGGAAGGGCGTTCGTGCCATAAGATCGGGGAAATTAATCTCCTTTTTTTCTTTAATGTAATTACTGTTTGTTTATTTTCCTTTCCCTTGTCTAAATTAAATTTAGTAAATCTTTTGCCACCTTTCTAAGAAGAATATGTAGATTTGCATTCGGTTTGCTCAGAACTTTTTTGAAAGGATCACCTGAGGTGGGAAGAACCCCACCTGAATGATTTTCCATTGATTCTGGCAAGCCGGTGCAACGGAGGGTGCCACACACCTAGTGTTTTTGAAGTACAATTGCTTAACATTATGAATAAATTACACCACACATCAGCATAGACGCGATCTTGAGGAGGAAGATAGCAACTCCAGAGGTGACATGCCTCTCTGCATGAATGTTGTAGACGTGGTAGTGATGGCTGTTGCTGCCTGAAGACGACATCATGCCTGTGGTTCCAAATTTGCCAACAACATAAGAGAATCATCATGGCAAAGTGCCTAGGTGGTATGTGTGCAGGGCGGTTGATTTTCCAAAGATCCATCACCTGAGGTAGGAGTGATACATCCCAACCAATGTGTATCTAGAGTTGGGACGCGATATGGCAATGTAAGATGAGGTGGTCCACTGTTTTGGAAGCCAATCTATAGAGCTCAGAGGTATCATCTTGTAGAATGTTCTTATGGAAGAGGTTGGATCGACAGTGGATACGGTTGTTTATGAGGAGCCAACCGAAGAAACGTACTCGTGGTGGTGCTTTGTTGCATCAGACAAATCTGGAACCTGGGCATGGCGCCCATCAGAATTGGATGCACGGTATATAGCAGTAGTCTTTAGGCTGTTGGAGGCATCAGAGAACCTTGATGTTCTGAGGTTTGGCAAGTAGAGATGTTGACTTGAGATATATTGTCGTTCAGGGTGTTAAATTATGCAATTGCTTGGGTAGACAATCTTGGCACGAGAAAAGTAGATAGACCATGTAGGAACACATCAGAGATGGTAACTCCTAGGGTGAGTGCAGTGAGACAACAAGCATTCATAGTCTTGTGCCATGGGGTATTCAAGAATCCATGAATCCCACCAAAAGGAGGTAGACCTACCATCTCCAACCTGAACTTTGGTGATGGCTCTTTAGGCAGGGAGCAAGGCTTGGAGCATAGACCGGTGGTGTCCACCATTAGTATCAGACATTGTGGCACTATCCCTGGTATCCTGTACCCAAGCCGCCCAAGCTGAATAGGCTGGGTGATGTAGACGATGGAGGAGCTTGAGTAAGAGACAAGCATTCTAAGTAGCAAGGTTTTTGATGCCCAGTCCTCCCTGTGATTTGGACTTCTATACATCCTCCCAATTTACTAGACATTTGGCTCCGTTGGTCTTGTCCTTCCCTGACCAAAGAAAACCTCTTCTTCTACTATCAATAATTGAGATTATACCAGGAGGCAGTGGCAAAGCTTGCATCATGTAGGTGAATAGACCATCCAGAACTGAGTTGACAAGAACCAATCTGGCTTGGTGATTCAGTAGTGCTGCTTGCCATCCTGATAGTCATTTGTCAACCTTAGGAATCAGAGGAGCAAAACCTGAGAGATTCAACTTGACATTGGATAAAGGGAGACCCAAGTAAACTTGGGGAAAAGTAGCCTGTTGACACTGTAATAGCCGAACAATACGCTAAAGTTTCTCAGGTTGGAAATTCATAGGAACCAGGGTGCTTTTGCCATAGTTGATCTTCAAGCTGGTAGAGGAGGCAAAATCATTTAGCACTGCTTTTAGGCGACGAATATCAGGAATTTCAGCTCTAATGAGAAGCAAGGTGTCGTCAGCATACTGGAGGACTGACCAGGGGCTATCAATGACTGGATGGCGGATAGTGCCATCATGCTTAATAAATCTCTGAAGAATATCAGCTACTAGTAGAAACAAATAGGGAGACAAGGCATCTCCTTGCCTGAGACCTCGCTGACACCTGATCCAATTGTTCGGGCAGCCATTCATCATGACAACCGAATGTGAGGAAGCAAACAACATTTGCATCCATTTTATCCAAAGTGGTGGGACCCCCTGATCGAGAGAATCTTGAGCACACTGTCCCAGCTGATCGAATCAAAAGCCTTAGCAAAATCTAGCTTAATAACTACTGTTGGCATCTTCCTTTTGTGACAAAGCTGAACAAGTTCAGTAGCATACACAAAGTTTTTAGAAATTGAGCGGCCTTTAATGAAACTAGTCTGATCAATATCAATTAGTTGCTGAATGTAACACTGTAGCCGTGTTGTGTGAATCTTGGTGATGACTTTTATAGGGCAATTCTGAAGAGAGACAAGCCTGAAGTCCTTTGGGGTAGAAGGAGCAGAGCACTTTGGTAGCAGAACAATATGAGCCCAGTTGATACGGTCCAGATCAGCATTGCAAGCATGGAAGCTGTGGAGAAAAGACATGATATCCTCCTTGATTGAAGACCAAGCAGCCAAATACCAAACTGGACCAAAACCATCTGGCCCTGGCACGTGTTAATGTTCATACATTTGATGGCCTAGAGAGCTTCTGCTTCAGAGAAAGGACTGATCAAATCATCCATTGTCAGTACAGAGTCATCATAGTATAATGCAGAGAGCTAAAAATTCCAGTTAGTGGCATCAGAGACCCCTAGAATTTTAGTATAGCATGTTGTCATAGCTTCAGCTTTGTCCTGATGATTGATCAGCAGGTTTCCATTGACATTGAGAGTGGCAATCTGGTTCTTTCATCGCCGTGCAGATGCTCTAGCATGAAAGAATTTGCTGTTAGCATCACCTTCTTGTAATGCTTTGTGTTTGGCCCTCTGTTTCCAGTATGCAGCCCGCTGACAAAGGAAATATTGTAGTCGATCGGAGCATTGATCCCAAAGGCAATGTTCCCCTGGAGACAATAATCTAAACTCTTCCAAGTAGTCAAATATTCTTATAATGAAGTAACTGTTATGGTAAATATGTGGTGGAGAGCGATGCTTAAACAACCAAACCTTTGAAGCTTGCCTTGTCGCCTTGATCTGTGCAACTAGAGTAGCAGCCGCATCCCATCTGGTGAAGGTGGAGAGCCATGCATTGGTAGCAGCAGGGAGGTATAAAGGAGAAAAAAGCTAGGAGCGTTCAAATCTGAAAACATTTGGTTTGGGAATATTTGTTTGTATGGTGGCCACAATTGGAGTGTGGTCTGAAATAGGGCGGGGACCAGAGATTAAAAAGGTAGCAGGGAAGCATTCACCAAAGTCAGTGCAAATGAAAGCTCAATCGAGTCTAGCGATAGTAGGAACCATGCGTTTATTGGTCCAGGTGTATAGCCGATCGCGAAGAGGGAGCTCAATAAACTACAAGGCATCGATCGCTTGGTTAAAACGAGATGCAAGAGATGAGTTTGTTCTTATCTTTAGGAGATCTAGTCAGGTTGAAATCACCAATTAGGAGCCACGGTTCATCAATGGAGGCAGCGACATCCTGGAGATCGCTTAAGAACAGTTCAGTCAAAGAGTGATCGGCGGGGCCATACATGTTAGTCATAGCAAAACAATCATTGTTAGACTTAGACTGCAGGACAGTGGTAGTAGAGAACTGGGAGGAGCTGCTGCTAACCAGACCAAACGAGGCAGATGGCCAAGCAGTGAGCAAACCTCCAGAAAAGCCAACCGCAGGACGAACATAGTGGCCATCAAAATTAATAGGGAGAAAGGAAAAGTAAGCACGAGCATCATTAACAGAAAGTTTAGTTTCTTGCAAGCACACAATTGAAGGACTAAGCGAACTGATATTGTCCCTGACCACGACACACTTGTGCGAAAGACCTAAACCATGGACATTCTAGGAAAGCACGACATAGTTTTGATAGGCACAATTCATGGGAAGCAACTAAACAACATTAAAAGACACGCATTGAAAAGCAATGAGGTAGAGCAAGCAGATGATAAACATGTGTTGGAGGTAGAGGCGATCATGGGTAATGACCAGTAGCTGCCGCGCTGGGAGGTCCAACTCAACCGCCTTAGCCAAGCGAGTGAGGTCCAGCGCCTTCAGCGGGTTCTTCTTCTTGAGGACCTTCTGCTGGGCGACCTGCTTCTTCAGGCCATCAGAACAAGGAAGGAGGCAGTCCCGAAGGGCCTTGCGCGCGATCGCCTTGGTGGTCATGTTGACGAAGGTGCCAGAGTCGGCCATAGCGAGACGGGGCTGGCACGCTATGGTACCTGGGTGCGCACCACGGTCGCACCAGGGGCGTCCCAGATGATGAGGAGCCGGAACGAGCGCAACAGGGATGGGAGCCATAGCATCATCCATAGCAGTAATCGTCACGCATGCCCCAGGAGTGGGAGACGCCTCATGAAGCAGTGTCGGAGGCAGTGAGGCTCCCGCTCCAGCAAAGTGTGCCAGGGTAGAGCAAGCAGGGCACTCATCGGTGCCACTAGAGTGGTGGACTGGTCAGGCTATACCACACTGACCACGATGATGATTGGTAGGCGAGGAGGCAGTGGCAGAGGAAAATCACGAACCACACCAAAGAAGATGGAGTCGAAGCCGGGGACCATGCGCCATTCATTGAGTGGACGGCCCAAGAACCTCTGGAAGCCCGGAGGTGGACCAACAGGACCTGTGAACCCGGACCGTTGCCAGGCACACCAGGATAGCCAAAGAACGCCCCGGCGCCATGCCTGTTGCTGGGAAAGAAGAAGCGGTACTGACCATTGCTGTCGAGCTGCTCGTCCTTGCGCATGGTTGATGTCGCGGACAGCAAGGACGCGCTCTACACATGTGCAACCAGAGGCGGGGTGGAGGATGAGGGCATGACCGAGTTGGCCGCGGAGGTGGTCCCCAGACCGCCAACGGCTATGGCAGTCGCCACGTGCGGAGCAGGGCAGGGAGCACGGCCACGTCCGCACTGTTGTCCCCTGACGACGTAGAACTAATTGGGTAGCGAGAGCAACATTCGCCACAAGAGGGTCGTCGGCTGATGCGGCCATGGAGCCGGGAGGCGTTGAAGAACCATTATCAGCCATCACAGTCAACACAGGCGGCGACGCACCCTGCGTAGTCGTGCTGGCACGATTCGCGTTGGAGAGAGAAGAGGCGGTGGTGGAGGCACGGCGATGAGCCTAACGGCCAAAGCGGCAGCGACGCGCTCTGTGGCCAGATCCGCCACACCGGAGGCACCTAATCGGATCACGGCAATCCCAGATACGGTGGTCGGTGGTGAGGCAGCGAAAGCAGCCATTTTTTGGTGGGGAGAAAGGGACAGGACGGATTGGGCGAGAAGGAAAAGGGGGGTGAGAGTGGTGTCCAGGAAGGAGTGTGGGCGGCCACGGCTAGAGCTCATGAGGGGCACAGTGGTACGCGGGGCAGTAAAGTCCTGGCCACCGAAGACAACACTAGGGATCCGCACATCAGTGGCCAGGGTGGGCGGCGTGGGGAGTGTAGGGGCCCATTTGTCATTGGCTGGGGGACAAGAGTAGGGAGCAAAGGAGGGCGAGAAGCACCGGTCAGCGTAATAAGAAACGGTCGATGACTGGATGCGCGTTTGGACGCTCCCGGGAGGGTATGGCCCATGTTGGTGGGAGGGGGCTGTTGGGTAGCATTAAAGGCTTCGGCTACCTGGCTGGCCGCCGCCTCTGCCATGGCACCATGGATATGCACGTCAAGATCAAGAACTCCTAGCCAGAGCGAACTACGCAAAGCAACTAACCGAGCAACATTCGGCGAAGCAACTGTAACCTTGAACAGAAACGGCTGACAAGAACGAGCTTTCAGAAACACCGGAGGTGCAGCGAGACAAAAGGAGAGAATGTTTGAAACTTGGTTCACATTGAGGTTAAGCAAGGATGAAGAGGTGGAAGGCGTAAGCCAGACGGTACCTGGCTCAGGTAGGGAAACACCAAGGAACACCGGGGCTACCGTAGAGTAGCAATCCCAGAGAAGGGACTCTTGGAAGCACCAGCCCGGTCTGAGAGACGAGAGCGCACTAGCATTGTTGGTGGCGGCGTGGGGTGCAACTTCTTCAGATTGCACAGAGCAAGGCGACCGGAGCTCCGTCGGGATGGAGGCGCGGCCGAGGGGGCTACTGCTGGTGGTGGTGGAGGTGGCGGTGGCGGCGGCGGCGGCGGCGGTGGTGTGATGATGGGGGGTGAAGGTGGCGCAAGCGGCGCCGCCCTCGATTCGCCGGGGTCGAGAGCTTCGGCCCGCATCGCATCCCTAGCAATTGTATATTGTATAGATACTGTGTTTGTCTGTCCTCTTCGTCCTTGCTCAGAACTTTTAGTAACTTCTTAGGTTGATTTGTGTATTATTAATGTTTTCAGCTGATAGATGATGAAAAGGAACATCTTTGTGCTGAAGAACACCAGGTCTATAGTGATTGTGAAAGAGAATGCAAGAAGCCATACTTTGGTGAATGCGTTGAATGCCATGGATAAGAAGCCTGAGGCTCGAGAGACAAATAATCCTTTTATTCGGCAATGATTTATGTTCAACTTAATTATTGTAAAGCACACTAGTTTTTGTTGGACTCTGTTGGACTCTCATTTTCTATGACGAATTATCAACTCTTGCTACTTCAGCTGGAGACTGCATCATTGCAAGTTAGTTTTCAGTAAGGAATGCTCTGGTTATTCTAAGAGCAAAAGGCAAGTATCACCCTCTTATTGTTCCATGGCTAGAAGCCTTTGTGTAACTTTGTTTATTTTTTCTACACCATTTTTAGTTTCTTGAACATTTATACTTCTGGTTTATTTTTTAATAAAATTTCAGTAGGGGCTCACACTCTTGAAGCTTCATGGTTTCAACGTCTATTGACCACAGCATGCATCTGTTATACCCTGCATTAGCTACAGAAAATTAGGCAATCAGTGCCAGTTAGTTGCTACACTATAGTTTCTAAAAGCCCTGCACTATTGTGAGCGAATAAAACAAATTACTATATTATTCCCAAAGGAAAATAAAGGGCACCTATAAAATTCTGGGATAATAACTAAAATGATAAAAGCCAAATTTTATAGACAAAGACTATAATCAGAGTAAACAATGAAATGATATACATGGAAGAATGGAATACATGATCAGACGACAAGCTTGCATAAGAGAGAAAAACCGCTTTAGCATTGGTCTCCACTATCCAATCACTACTGGCTGAAAGATTTTCTTTCAATTAGATACTGATTCTTTCTTTCGGATTTTTTTGAATTCATGCCATTATAAATTTTCGAATTTGAAGATGTACCATTACAATTCACATATTCTAAAATTTGCCATTATAATTCTCGCGCTACTTGATTCTTGCCATTTTGTACGTCTTTCCCATACCTGGGTCCACACTCAGACCGTATAGCTGTACGCATTTTTCGTATGGACCAAAACACCACTGTGCTTCTCTCTGCCTACACTCACTGATGTGTGGGACCCACACGTCCGTATCTTCTTCAACCTCCAGTCCAGAGATCCTTCGACCTGCAGCCACGCCGCCACCACATCGTGCTGCGCCGGGGAGCTGCTTCCCTCGGGGACATGGAGGACATCTCGTTCATCGATACCTCCGCGCGTTCGTCAGCCTTGCCCTTGGCTCCGGCCCCATCGCCGCCCATGACTCCATGTCCCTGAGCAACTCCTGGATGGCGGCGAGGCGCGCCCGGAGCCCAGCGACCTCTGAGGCAGCGAAGCTGAGCGCGGCCTGCACCATGGCACGCTCGGCGGCAGCCAGCCCGGTGTCGTTGGATGAGAGCTCGTCAAGGCGCACCATGAGGTGGACGCGTGCATCTGGAACAGCGCGACAGGAGGAGAGGCGCCTGCGGGTGGATGCGTCGCGAGCAGCCGCGTACATCTGGAACGACAAGGCGGCGCCGCCATGATCCTCTGCCTTGGACGAGAAGACATGGAAGAGCGCCCTGCTTCTCCGGTTCTCCACCGTACGACACTAAACAGAGAGAGAAGGCAGCCATGGTGGCTCGAATGGACATGTGCGTAGCCCTCAGCCTCCTCGTGTCGTAGCTCAGCTTTGTCTACCCCCAGCTTCCTCGAGCTGGAGCTCAGCGTTGTCACCTCCATCGTAGGGCACTAAACAGAGAGGATGGCCGGAGGTTGAAGAAGATACCGACGTGTGGGTCCCACATGTCAGCGAGTGTAGACAGAGAAAAATAGAGGGGTGTTTTGGTCCATACAAAAAATACATACATCTATACGGTCTGACAGTGAGCCTAGGTAAGGGAAATACGTACAAAATGGAAAGAATTAGATAGAGCGAGAATTATAATAGCAAATTTCAGAATAAGTAAATTATAATGGCACATCTCCAGACTCGAAGAATTCCGAATCAAAAAACCCTTCTTTCAAATGCCTTAGCGACGCTGGTCTAGTTGAGATGATGTACAGTAACTTGGAAGATGGTAAGCAGCCTGAAGAACTTGCGTTTAACCAAACACATAAACTGCAAGCAAACCACACATGGTCACCCTGGATGTCGCGAGCGTGGCAGGGTCCACGAGGCACGAGCAGCAACTTTAAGCGGCTGGCTTCCGTGCGCTGGCGCCATTCATCGCAGCGTAACGAGCTTTCTTCCCCTTGGGAGCACAGGAGTTTACTTAGCTAGTACAACCCTCGTCGTTATTTTAGTCGGCGCCTTGTGTAAGTGTTCGGTCCGACCGTCCCGTGGTATCTCGTCGTCGGAATGTAAAATATTCTATCTTCTCTTAACGGGGTACATGCGAGGCACGTTTTAGAAAAAAAATTCAATGAGTTAACCTAGATCAATGAGCGACCTGAAGGCTTCGACAGGGCCAACTTGCATGGCCTCAAGCTCTGAGAAACCTATCTCAGGCCCTGGGTTTTCAGGGGCTCAGGACGAAACCAAGATTAGGGGCCCTTATATATACTAATACACATGAACAAAACGCCTGTATATAAATTCAACTGCTGATTTTTGGCAGTGATAAGCTGATTGGTGTTGTTTCATTGTAAGAGAAAAACACTCTACCATGGCTGATAAGCCCATCTAATAAGTTCAAGCAAGCGTTAATGATAAATGCTTAGCTACAACACATAATAAAGCTTTGAAGATATTTTGTGCAAAATATTAAGACTTAAAAAATAAAGCAACAAGTTAAGCTTTTACTGTACGTGTGCATGCATAATCATATTCATATATACGTGCTTTGAAGAGCAAAGAAAACAGTCAGTGAGGAAGCTAGCAAATTGCTGTGGTTTTTATATATGTATATATGTAAATAACTGAACATATATATATGTTATATGTTGGAGCTATAAGGAGCCCACCAAAAAATTCAGGAACGACGTACGTATTGTGACTTGTGAGAGGCAAATACGTAAATGTGCATGTATATGCTCATGTGCTGGATACGTGCCCGTATAAAGTCCAGGTGTGGCAAATCGTCATCGGCAAATCACGACTGCTAGCCTGTTCCTTCGTGCGTTCAATCACAGTCTGAAGATGACCTGCACTTTATTAATCCTAAGAGCGGCACCTGTAGGCTATCAAGAGAAGCAGCGGGATGGGGCCCCATGGGATTGGAGGCCCGGGGCGGCCGCCCCGTCCGCCCCTCCCTCAGGGCCGGCCGTGCATCTCAGATAGGAGTACGAATACTTCATTTCCAGTTTCACTACTGATAAAACGCTGAACATTTTGAGAAGATGCTTTGTATAAAAAAAGAACATTTTGAGAAGATTATAGTAGAATAAATAAATAAGCCAAATCTATCCTATCCTAGTTGCCACCAAAAGGCGTTTAAGGGCCGTGACGGGCCGCACCAAATTGGACGTTTGAGGAAGGCAGCGACGCGTCGTGGGCCGTATAGCCGTCGAGGACATTATAGTGTCCTTGCGTCGACCAGGTTTGTTACCGCCGCCGCCGACGACGACGACGACGTTTGAGGGAGAGCAAAGCATGGCAGGCATCCCATCAGCTGAAGGCAGCGGAGACGACGACCGCAATCCCGGTTGGTTGCTGGAGCGGTATCCGCCTCACTCTACTTCTGTTCGCCAGTTTCTCAGCGTCTTCAATTACGACATGGATCTAGTCGCGAAGATGTTGTCTGGCTTAAGTCATCTTCCGATAGACGAAAAGATAGACGCCCTTAGAAAGGTGCGTGCGTTCACTTGCTTTTCCTGTTGCCATGCTTCAGTCATTTGAACTTTCACACGTACCCTGTTGTCGTGCCTTTTATAATTCCCGATGATATCACCTAATATATATCGATGATCAATTATCGTAATGCCTTTTCAGAAATCGGAAGAATTCCTGCGGTCTAAAGCGTCTTCGGTACACACCAGCGATGATGAAGACGACGAAGACGAGCAGGACGAAGATGAGATGGACGAAGACGAGGAGAAGGACATGGAAGGAGAAACACTGAAGGTTTGTATTGTGTCTGTAAATTTCAGTTGATATGCCTACTTACCGGATTTACTACTGGTAGAATCTGTAGAATTGTACTCGGTTTGCTCGACACTTTTAGTAACTTCTTAGGCTAATTTGTATATAACATTAATGTTTTCAGTTGGTAGATGATGAAAAGAAACCTCGTCGTGCTGAAGAACATCAGGTCCATAGTGAATGCCAAGGCGAATGGAAGAAGCCAAGATTAGCTGAGTGCATTGAGAAGCCTGAGGCTCAAGAAACAAATAACCGGAATGATCCTTTTACTCGGCAATGATTTATGTTCCCACTTAGTTATTATTATGGTTTCTGTTGGACTCTTATCATCTATTCTGATGCATTATTTTTATATAATAATGCTCTTGATATCAGCTGAAGAACTCCAGTTAATTTGGCTATAATCAGAGTCAGGTTGGTGTAGTCAGTTGTTCCAGCATTCGTGCGATTAAGCATACCGTTTTTCTTCGATTTTGGATCTACCCTCCTGAGCAGTCAAACCGTGTTATGACAAGAGTTTTGAAATTGACCACTTGATATACTATCCCTCCGTTCAAATTGTAAGTTTTTTCTAGATACTAGTAGCCATGCACGTGTTGCACGTGTGGTTCACTGGTTATGGATACATCTACATTAGTGTAAGTTGAAAAGAACCTTGAATGTTTTTTTTTTAATTCAAGAGCTGAGTTGGTGCAACCAATTTGGCTGCATCTATCAATTCGTCCAAACAAGCCCTATTATTCAGAACATATTTGGTTCAAACAGACCATGCATTGCAATAGGTGCCAAACATCCAATATATGAGTTTAGTTATCAGAAAAATGTCAGCATACAGTTGATATGCCATAACAGTACAGGTACTGACTTGTTGTTCATATGCCATAACAGTTGATATCTGAGAGTTTCATGTTTGATAATTGTTCATGTTTCATTCAGGAGTTCACAGTTCGATCATTGTTTCATGTTTCAGCTTGTCTCCAGACAATTACTAACTAAAGAGCTTGTTTCATCTAACCAGGTCCTTGTTCTTCCTAGCCAGCTTCTACTATATACTGAAATAGATGTTTCAGAAGTTGGACTGATCTGCTAAGCAGCCCTTGTCTATTTGGTCCTGTCAGCCGAATTTCCCTTGCAATTCCTTAACCCATGTTCTCCATTCTGGAGGATTATAGGCACCAATCCTTCATGGCTTATTCACTACATATTCCTTCAGAGAAATATGAAAAATTTTAAATAGATGTGCTAGTAAAGAATGGCTGGCATCAGAAAGGGGGAAAGTCACCCGTGACTTTTCTTGTGCACGTTAGAGAATCCACGCCGATACGTCCGGGTGCTGGATTATGAATCAGATCGGACCCCATCAATGATGTGAGAGATGCAGCGCCAGACAGTAAAGCATCAGCTTGTGGCGCATTCATATTTTCTCAGATGTGCAGCACACTTGTCTCTTCTCTTATGTGTATCATTTCATATGTGCAGCACATTCATATTTTCACATATTGTCATTGTGAAATCTGCAACACACTTAATATTTTATTTTTTTCTAGAACACGCCAGGCGCGTATTGCATTAAGCAGACAACTTAATATTTTATCAAATGTGTATCACTTTCACACCATAAAACAAACGGAAAAACGAATCTGAATATAGTGGTAGCTATGCGAACTATATGAGCAGCAACTGTGTTCAATCAGTAATAACGCTTATACAAATTTGGTCATTCAAACCCCAACAGATTGTAAACTTGCAAGACGAAGCCAGCAAGAATCAACAGTTAAATGAAAGCGGGCAAACAAAAAAACAATCCCAGGGACTAACCAGAACGGGGCAGAGATAATGCGGCCCACTAAGCACCTAACCATCTTGGGAACCGTCGTGGCCCGTATAAGATCGGCGATCTTCGGCTCCTCAAACTCAACGCAACACACCACCACCGCCGCCGCCTTCTTCGCCTTCAGACGTTTGAGGCAAGCATGGCAGGCATCCCGATCTCATCAGGTGAAGGCAGAGGCGATGCCAGGGACAGGGATCGCCGCAGTATCACGGTTTCGGAACTGTTTACGCCTTTCCCTGCTTGTGTTACCCAGTATTTCTGCAAATACAGCTTGGACCTCATCGGGGAGATATGGTCTGGCCTAAGTCATCTTCCGTTTAACGAAGCGTTAGAGGCCCTTGGAGAGGTGCGTTCAGTTGCTTTTCCTGTTGCCATGCTTCAGTCATTTGACCTTCCACACGAACCCTATTGACGTGCCTTTTATAATCGATCTATGATATTCCCCAATCTGCAACGATGATCCAATCCAAGTGTACTAAGATCAGGCATCCTAATGCCTTTTCAGAAATTGAAAGAATACTCGCGGTCTAAAGCGCGTCCGGTATACACCAGTGAAGACTAGGAGGAGGATGACCAAGACGAAAAGGACGAAGATGAGATGGACGAAGACGAGGGGAAGCAGATGGAGGGAGAAACACCGAAGGTCTGTATTGTGTTTCTATAAATTTCAGTTGATATGCAAACATATCAATCAGTTTTTGTGCTGGAAGAATCTGTAGATTGAGTTCGGTTTGTTCAGAATTTTTAGTGACCTCTTAGGCTAATTTGTATAGCATTAATGTCTTTCAGTTGTTAGATGATGGAAAGAAACCTCTTTGTGCTGAAGAACATAAGGTCTGTAGTGAATCTGAAAGAGAATGCAAGAAGCCAAAGATTAGCTGAATCCGTTGAGTGCCATTGATATGGAGAAGAAGCCTGAGGCTCGAGAAACAAATAATCCTTTTAGCCAGCAATGATTTATGTTCAGCTTATTAGTATGTCGCACTGGTTTTTGTTGGACTCTTATCATCTATCTATCGCATTATTTTTATGATGCTCTTATTCATATCAGTTGCAGAACTCCACGTAATTTTACCCACTATACATTTCTATCTGTTTGGTGATACAAAATCATATCAGAAGTTAGTCCTGATTGTGTATTGATAATATGTCTGATTACTGAACTTATCAAGATCAACAGTGCATGTATCTCTGAAATAATAAAAAAAAAATACTTTCTCAGACCTCCTATGTGCTCTTATATATATTAAAAATAAAGAATTCGGCGGTAAGGCACACGCCACTACACAGGAACAACATTCATGCCACTCAACAAGATGACTTTGAATGTGAGATATAGCTTCTTGACGGGGAAAAAATAGTGGAGCCTTTGGCCAAGTAAATAGACGCTTCCACTATCCTATAGTAACGGACTGCTATAAGTACATGTGTTTCAACTTCTGCCAGCGAGCCTTTGCTGTTGCAGATGTTGGTTTTGGCTTCCCCGTTGCTGGAAGGTTGATGCCTTCTCCTTCAACTCCTGAAAGGCGCGCATAGTATCGCCGTCGAAACCGCCTGCAAACTGCAAGGAATGGTAGGGCTGAGCACAACATACAAGTCTGAAGAGTTGAGCATATCGAAGTACATAAGTGGATGGTTACCTGGTGCACTCTGAAGGCAAATCGAACTCCTTGAAGCACTAGCTCCTCTTCGTCAGGGCCAACTTGTATGGCCTCGAGCTCTGAGGAAACCCTTCTCAGATACTTCATTGCTAGCTTCACTGATTGTAATTTGATCTGCGTATTAAGACTCAGCTTGTAATCGAAATGCCATTTATGTTTGAGGAAGTAAGTTCTATAAGGATATGTAACTGCATTCACAAAAGTAGGTCATTCAAGTGTAGATTTGCTGTTAAGTTGAAGGGCTTAAGCTTATCCCAGTAAGTAAATGCAACACACACAAGAGGGGAACTTGATATCTTTGTTTAATAAACATAAAAGTGTAACATCAAAGCAATTGTGTGTGTTGCATTTACATCAAAGCAAATACAAGTGTAACAACACTCATTGATCTGTGATGAACGCCAATTTTCTCTCCCAACAATTTAGTGTGATTATCAATTGACCAAACGTATGCTACTATCCAGCTGATTATTCACAAGCACAATTACAAACTTGCCATTTACCCAAAAGCTTACACTAAACCGTTTTTGAAGGTTTTTCCAAGGAGAAACCAATGGTCGCGAGCTGTGCTGAATAATAATACAAGAAGGTAGCAAGCTTTTGTCTCCAATCACCTTTTTTGTAAATTAAAATGAGCCATGCTACTTTTCTTTGTCTCCAATCACCATGCTTCTGGACAAAAAAATCAGAGGGGGCTATGCATGCAGAAACAAAACTGATTCACGAGAATCCCTGACTAACACAGCGTATCACAGAACATGGTCACCACAATTGATATGGCCTTTTTTGGTCCCAAAAAATACCAGGTTTGCGTACATTTGTTTTTGTTGGTACCACAAATTGTAGACAACAGAAAACATATGCCTGACCAAATAACAGCACAGCACAGTACTAATTTGACCCCCAGTATTCAGAATGTCATCATCATACAGAAACAAAATAGATTCACGAGAAACCCAGGCTCACACGTGCACTTCTTAGCATATCAACAAGAAACCGAAAGCTACTATTGGTCCCAAAACACCAAATTGCCCAAAATTTTTTCTGTTGGGCACCATGAGTGTGTTTCATAGTAAATTATGGATTTTGTTCCTGCCCTATTCGTCTACAAGTGTGTGAAACACGGCAGCACTATATATGCTCTTCTAACCATTTAGAGTATTTTGGGGGAAAAGGAAGAATGGTTAAACCCAATGATGTTCATTAACTCAATCAACATGTTTTTTCCTAAAGGGCGTACCCAGTGCCGTAGGCTCCCGCGCTGTGCGGGGTCCGAGGAAGGGATTTCTGCGCCAAGCCATACCCGCACATAATGTGCGGAGGCCGGGGCTCGAACCCTGGACCTTCCGGTAACATGTTTTTTCCTAGTGAAAATGAATTAATTTGCAGTCCTGCAGTACCTGACTAACAATTCCCGTGTCCTGCATCCACTCCCATGGGATCTGATACCCACGGTACCGGCTCATCGCGCCATCTCGCACACGCACAAGGCTGTACACTCCATGCTCCAACCTGCCAACGAAACGCTGATGAGCACATGAACAAGCGAAAACAACTGAATATCTAGAGCCGACACGAGAACCTACAAAGTGTAACTTACTTCTCGAAGAGAGCCTGCATCTTCTTGAGAGCAGAAGAGCAGGGCTGCCGGGGGTCATCACAGAACGATGACGCCTCCGATTCAATCTTTTTCAAGTCACGGTAGCCAAATGCGGCCTCACGCAGTGCGTCTGCCTTCCCCTCAGGCCAGTCGAAGTGCTTCAGCACTGCCCTCTCGTCCACCTGCACGCTCAGAGCGTCCAGTGAAAATAAAGTTAGCTGGTCGCTGTTACACGGATTCTTGACGGGGACACTGAATGGATATCTCACCAGACGTGAGAGCTCGACGTCGAGCCACTTGACAAAGGTGACCACGTACTCAATGTCGACAAACGCTGCACTCTGCACCTCCTTGATCAGGAACCGGATAAAGTCGCCCTGCCTCTCGACGTCCGATTTGATCTGCAATCACCAATCAAACTAATCAGTTCAGAATTTTTTTTGTGTTTCCCATCACAAACCACATAATCAAGGGCCCAATAATCAAAGCAACTTCAAATACTACCAGCCCAAATATAGAAGCGGACGCATTTGATTTCAAAAGTTTATTCGATCCAAGAACACATGGCGCGAAGCAACGGTCGAACTAAGCTAGGCTCCAACGGCTAGCTGGGCTGCAGGTTTCGACCGGGGAAAAGCCACGCCTTTTTATATTCGAAAAAAGGGCGGCACTCTCTGTATCAGGTCATTTATTACACTCCTCTTTTACATACAGTATCAGTGGCAGCATCAGCACTTGTGCTAATGGTGACAGTGTCTGGGCCCCACGAGTCAGTCTAACAACACTGAGCCTGTTTCGATTGATTCCCAGGACCAGCCAGAAGAGGTTGCAGCTTTCTTTTTTGTTCCCAACTAGAGATTGTCCTATTCCGCTACTCATCGTCTTCTCTGACCGTAAAATTCCAAGAAAAACGCAGACAGGAATCCATGGATTTCTTGCACGAATTCATGCAAGGTTGTTGAACACGGGGGCGATGAACAGGGGAAAGAAGCTTGTTTGTTTCAACTGTATTTGGTGCTGAAATGGCCGTATGCGAGCTCACAAGCTCGAAAAAGACGATCGCTTTCTGGTGCTCACCTTTCTTTTGTTCATCCCTCCACAACCAACTCTTATCAGCAAGTGCAACAGCTACTTCAGAACCACTCTAGGCAATTTGTTAAAAAGCTTTCGCTTTTGAGAAAAACTCCCCCAAAATGGCAGGTTAAGGAGGTGAAGACGTTGCTAAACAAGAATACAAGATGAGTGGGGAATGGGTATAAAATGGCAAGACAGGGGAATTTTACTTTATGAGTAGAGTAATTAATAAAGATAAATGAACAAATACTTACCGCGAGAAGATGAGAAGAGCGGTTCTCGATCTCGCCGATCATGTCCCTCGCGGCGGCGGCGCCCCCACCGGCGCCAGCGTCGCCGGCAGCGCCGCCGTCCCGAGACCTGGAGTCCCTCCGCATTAGCGAGTGGTAGAACTCCACCACCTCGGGGACTCGCCTGACGCACGGGGCGGGCACCGGGGCCGTTGCCGAAGTCGCAGGGGACGACGCTTTGGAGCTCCTTTTCGCCGCCGGTGGAGGTGGTGGCGGCGGCGCAGGAGGCCCCGACCCTCCGCCTCCGCCGCTACTGCTGCCGCTGCTGCTGCTCGAGGTCGACGGTGACGAGCTCGCGCTGCGGCGTCCGCGCGCCGGCATTGACGGCGGTGGCGGTGGAGGAGGTGGTGGCGGGGGAATCGGCGGGAGCTTGGAGAGGTCCGGCACGCGGCTTCTCGATGCCGCGGTGTCTGAAGAGTAGGTCGGCGTCGACGGCGCCGACGAGGAGGAGCTCGACGAGCCGGAGAAGTAGGACGACCTGGACTTGTGAGACGCCGGCATTGGTGGGGGCGGCGGCGGAGGCGCGGGGGGAGGGACAATCGACAGCCCGGGGACCAAGACCGCGTTGGCCGCCGCATCGGAGCGGCGGTCGGAGTTCTCCGACGACACCGACGACGAGCAGTCATCAGAGCTGTCAGGGTCCCGGCGACGGCACCTCTTGGCCTCCTCTAGCTCCTCCTCCAACTGAACCACCCGCAGCTGGCTTGTCCTGGCGGCGGCGACAGCTGCATCGAGCTCGTCTCGCAGACGCGCGTTCTCGTCCCGGAGCCTCGCCAGCGCGTCGCGGCATCGGCCGAGGTCGCTGCTCTTGGCGGCGAGCTCGGTCTCGAGGAACGGCACGATGGCGACGGTCTCCTTGAGGATCTTGTGCTCCAGCAGCTCCGTGCGGAGCCGGGACTCCCGCTCCCGGAGCTCCTCAACGAGGCGGACCAAGTCGGCGACGGCCGGCGGCGGCTCGGGCGGCCCCGCTTGAGCCGCCGCGCGCGCCGGCTGCACCTGCGCGGACGACCGCGGGAAGTAGCGCGAGAACGGCCCGCCCCCGCCGCCGCCCTTGGACCCGGACCCTGGCGGCGGCGCCGGCGAGCCGGACGAGCGCCGGCGCGGCGTCTGCGTCTCCGGCTGCCCCGCTGCCGCGGACCCGGGCAGCTGCAGCGGCGCGCAAGGCGCCGGGGTCTTGCGCGAGGAGGAGGTGGAGGTAGAGGAGGCGGCGGCGCCGGGTTTGGGCGTGGCCGGGCTCCGCTGGAAGCCCATGGCGGCCTTGACGCGGCCGGCCACCATGGCTGCTGGCTGGTGCTTCGCCGGCCGTGGAATACGAAATTGACGCCTAGGATTGCGCCACGGGCATGGCCGTGCCCTGCTGCTAGTGTGCGCTCGTCGTGGCGTGGTGGTCGTCGGTGTTGTAGGGGGCTAGGCTTTTTGGCGTTGGGTGTGGGATTTTAAAAGAGAGAGGGGGCTGGAGTGGGGCACGGCTTTGGGCCTTGTTTAGATACCAAAGTTGTTACACTAATTTTGTATAGTAAATTTTGTTAAACATTATAATAATTTTATTTTTATTTAGTAATAATTGTCTAAATATTGATTAATTAGGTTTAAAATATTCGTCTCGTAAAGTACAACAAAACAAACTGTGTAATTAGTTTTTTATTTTATCTATATTTATGTATTTCATATATATGTCGATATTTTGATGTAACGAGGAATTTTTTTTATATAGTATAATTTAAGGGTAAAATCTGAAATCTAAACCAGACTTTGGTCTGCTGGATCTGCTGGGAGTGAGAACGAAGCTGGAGTGATGAATGCTGCTGATAGTGGAGCGTGGAGTCCTGGAGTGTGGTAAAATACTCTAGTCGTCAGCTTGAGCTCGTTGGGGGATGGAATATGAACGTTAGAGGGGAAAGGCGTTGGCACGCCACGTCGGCACCGGCACGGGCACGAAATCGGCAGCACCCGACCCAGACAGACAAATCCACAACTGCATCAGCTTTGCATGATCTGAATCTGGAAACCTCCTTTTTTCTTTGACCCACACTGCTTTTGCTCTCCTCAGTTCCTTTTATCTATCTTGTTATTTATCAGTTCAGTGAGACGATGTGTGTTCTTTAACCGATGCCCTTTCTTTCTCTGGCTTTCTTGCTGTTGATTCAGATGAAATGCGAATGCCCAATCCCACACACACAACACAGTAACACACACAACGAGATTTGAAAATTGTTCTGTTGAGCTTGTGTGCGATCGCATTTTCATGCTACAATACGGATGACTCGCACGCACGGCGGCACGGCACGGCACGGGGTACGGCGATTCGTGCACCAGCTGCGGCCATGTGTTGCACGTACTAGTATGGTATGGTAACTGCCACCGTGCATACGCGTAAGTAAGAAGAATTAAAGCCCAAGCATGGCACTGGACGAGACTGTTATCGCATGTACGTGACGACGAGATCCCAGTGAGAGTGACGTGTCTGAGTCGTTCGGTTGGAGACTTTCCTCCTCGCTTGCACGCAGCTGGCGCTTGGAGTTGCAGCCAGGAAGCCAGCCAGAGCCAAGCCAAAAAAGCGTGGCTGCGTGCGTGCGCCAACGCACCATTCTTTGCTTGTCCGTACCAAGGCACGGTGCAGGACCACGGAGGAGCGTCGCCATCGCCGTCGCCCCCAGCCAGAGCCATGGCTCGGTGAGCGGTGGCGCGTCACTGTGGTTATGTCGAGCTGGGCGTGCCTCCATGCAGATGCAGGCAGGCAACGCGCCGAGCTCTGCAACCAGGTGCGTGCGTTCCGCCATGCATGCCATGCACTGCTGACAGGGACAGCGCTCCTACTCCGGCGGGTTTCAAATTGTATGTACATGGGACTCGTCTAGTAGTCATGAATTGAGAGGTGTCAGAATTCCTGTATAGTACAGTAATATTTTATTTATATTTATAAATAATTATTTAAATATTAACTAATTAGGTTTATAACGTTTGTCTCGTAAAGTACAACCAAACTGTATAATTAATTTTTAATTTCATCAGTATTTTGATGTAACAGAATTTTTTTTATATAATATCAAATACTGAATTTAGAAGGAAACTAAACAAACAAAGCCATGCTCGAGTCCAAGCGCAGAGTTGGCCGGAGTAACGGCACTGCACGGCACGGCAGGGAAGGGCAGCGCCTGAGCGAGAACACCGCGCCGAGGAATTAATAAATGAGAGCGAGCTGCTACGACTACGAGGTAGTAGCAGCAAACCGTTACCGTTGCCGGCACACCGTTGCTCCGCGGTGGTTCCGGCCGGCGGAGCGGCCAACGCACGCAGGAGGCACGCTCTCGCGCGGTCGCCGAGCAGATCTCTCACGTGACGATAGATATACGAGTAGTAGATCTTTGCATGCTATGCAGACAAGAAGATCCATCATTAGCGACGGTGGTTAAGGGAATGATGGAATGATTAGCAAGCAATCCACCAGGTTGTGTAGATGGCGCCACGTCGTCGGTTGTCAGGACCCGCCACCCACGCAGGGCGACACACAGGACTGTACCTACACGCCATGGCATCGCTCTCAAGGCTCGTTTAGTTTCTGAAGACGCGTCGGAATTTCTATAGCGTATCGTATTATTTTGTTTGTATTTATAAATTATTATCGAAATATTAATTAATTAGGCTTAAAAGATTCGTCTTATAAAGTTAAAGTAAACTGTATAATTAGTTATTGATTTCGTTTATATTTAGTCCTCTACACATGTATCGTAAATTTAATGCGATAAGAATCTTTTTTTTTATAATGTATTTTTTAGAATTTTAAGAGGAACAAAACATATCCCAAGTCTCTAGTGGTTGTGCTCTGCTGACTCGCTGGGCCGAGACTCTGGCGGGTTCCTCGGCAGCGGCAGCGAGCAAACCCCACAGAGCAATCGATGCAGGTCACTTCGTTCACTGATAAACCCAGCGGTTTCGGTCAGAGACCCGACGAGAATGATGGCATCCCACTACCGCCACACGCGACGAGCGGCCGGTCCGTCAGCCGGTGGTGTCCTCCCTCACTTGATAGCTGATTTACTCGCGCTCGGCTCGGAGCACTTGTTACCTTGCGAGTGTCTGTGTCGTACTGCAGTGTCGTGGTGCAGAGCGCAGGCAACTTCTGTCGACGACGCGACGACTCGCGGCTTTCATGGTTGCAGATGCTCACTTGCTCTTACAGTCTCACGACATTATTTTGGAATTTGGACGAGTCAAAGTACGCTTAGGTGGATACACAGTACTCCGTAGCATAGAAAAAAGTGTTTTTAATTCTTTGATTGGTTGTCGAGACAGATATAGTAGAGAATTATTATTATATCTTGTATGCTATGACTCTGTAAATATGTTAGCTTATCTACGTGTACGAGATCTCTTCAACTGAGAGTGAGACGAGGATTATTGGTATGAGATGTACTACATCCTTTAGCCACGATGAGCAGTGAAATTCATTTTGACCAAATCCACCATCAAGGCTAACTACTCAGGATCTATTTGGATCCAATAGCAGTATTATAAATAAATTAGCTACATGATAGGTAACAAGTGCTAATTTTTGACTAGATAAATTTTAGCAGGAGAAGATTAATTGTTTGCATCCTCTTACCATAGCTGGTTGGGCAACGAGTTGAAGGTCTATATGAACTATTAACACGTATTAGCAACTCTAAACACGTATTAGCCCTTCAGCTAATAATTAGAAGGTTTATTAGTAGATCTGGTTTGATCCACTAAAACTAATTGTAGCTGCTGCTACTACCTCCATTCTTTTTTATATGGCGCATAGGCATATCAAGATTCAAACTTCAAATCTTTGACTAATGATTTTAGTTATTATAGTATAAATTTAGTATAGTTAGATTTATAATTAAAATCTACCATTCAATTATCACAAGTTTATATGTATAAATAATTATTTATAGCACTCTATAAATAAACGGTCAAAGTTTAATTTACAAGACCCTGTCATATCAAATTGTGCCTCATAAAAAAGAATGGAAGGAAGTA
This sequence comes from Bothriochloa decipiens, assembly GCA_023333625.1. Lineage (NCBI taxonomy): Eukaryota > Viridiplantae > Streptophyta > Magnoliopsida > Poales > Poaceae > Bothriochloa > Bothriochloa decipiens. Next base: position 2,839,768 of record CM041641.1, on the reverse strand, counting down.
ATTTTTTGTGCTAAAATAGACCCGAACTTATTTTTACATCCATTTAAACACGGATTACGCGAGTGTACTTAGATAGGATGGGGAAAAAATCCACATAACAAAGACACCAACCCCCTATGCGTCATCAAGAAGCACGCCGTCATCGCGAGACCGGATGCCGAAGCTGCCGTGCTGTGCTAATCCCAGTCGCCGGCGGAGCAATTATCAGCCGCATTAGTATATCAAAGAGAATGTTTTGGGCAGGCAGGGAGAGGGAGCGACGCTTAGGACGAACGTTACGGATTATATATATCGGCGAGGGAAAGTGAGAAGCATGGACGCAAAGGATCTCATGAGATCGAGAGCACTATCTAGCCTTTGTCTTCATGCTGAAATGGACAACGAGATATTCGATCCATGGAAACGCCGGTTGGTGAAAGTGATTATCCTTTTGGCGTGTTGGCCACTCTAAGCAACCAAATTGATCCGCTCCAATCAACTGGCTGTGCAATTTTTGGTCGATGCCAAATTTGGTAGTTTTCAGTTTCGTTTTTATATATGAGCTCTATAATACTCAAAGAAACCACAATCCAAGTCACTCAGAAGTTGTTCAGTTCCCGGGTCATCTTCTAGATTTAATTTTTGGACTATCTTGTACATCAGATTGCGTCTAGTTCATAGTTGCATTTCCCCCCTAAAACATCGCTACAAGAGCCTTAAGAAGAAGCCTTTATCCTGTGTTGAGATGGTAAGACGTAGAACCAATTGAATGGCGAAGAGAATGGAGCAGGGTGAGGGAGTGACATGGACATTTGTAGTGCTTCATATATGTTTTCTAGGTGTGCCAAGATATTAGTGTCTTATTTAGATAGCTCTTGTATATGCATGCAATCATTATTCCCATACATGTTCCTTGTGGTTTTCTTGTTTTTATTACTGTTGCAAAAATTCAATTATAACAATAACTAAGGTTTTGTTTTTATCTCAATTCTAAAGTTTAGCATTTTTTTAGCATCGAGATCCAAACAGGAGTGCTAAAAGGATACCCAAAGCCTAAAATGTGGGCTACAAACTTTAGCACCAAACAGGACTCTAAAAAACTTTAGCCTTTAGTGCTAAAGTTTAGCACATGGCAATGGATCTAAACACTCACTAAATTGTGCAATAGTATCCTTTTCCACTAGCATGTATTGGAGTATTCATTTATCCATCTTTTATATCCTTTCTTCAATCTAAACCTTTACTATTGATAAATAGGATCAATGTAGTAGTTTTTTTGACCGAAGTCAGCAAAGTAAATCCTAACCTATTTTTTTTATTTTTTTAATAATACAGACCTGTTCGGATCCAGGTCTGCTGGATGCTACTCAGTTACTCTAACTACTAGGCTAGAGACCCTTTCATAATGTAATAGTTTTTAGTTATAGATTGAAAGATTATTTTTTTGCTTATACTTAGTAAGAGCAACTCCAAAAGCTTGACTAAAATTGTCTCTTTGGAGCCATCAGATTAAAGAAAACTTGGCTAAAATTATTAGCCACATTTAATTGTTTAACCATTTTGTAAAATAAAAAACTTGAGAAAATTATTTCACATTCAAGAGAAAAATGTTTCAATATTAATGAGAAAAAGAATATCTACCTTAATAAAATATTAATGTGTTCCCTTTGCTTATTTATAATATTCCAACAAATATTATTGCAGTGATTTCAAACCAAAATGTTCCTCCATGCATCGGCAAGTTCCGTAAATACAAAGAACACAAATACATATCGTAGGAAGATTACAAATAATAAAAGGTCAAGAAATACAAAATGTATATGAAAAAGAATAAATTATAAAATATAAAACTAGTAATAAAAAGAAAAAATAAGAAATAAGAAAATTCTTTTGCCGGGCCTGATGCCAACTCCGATTAGGACTGCCGAGCCCCTCGATACCGGGTTCATAAATACAACCACTTGTTATCTGATCTAACGAAGTAACGAGCCCTAGATCAGATCAGAATTCTTCGATCGGCGCGCGGCCGGGAGCACACACAAGTCGTCCGTCTTTGGAGGAGAGGGTGACCACGGAGATGCCGTCGGAGGAGGAGAGGGTGACTGCGGAAGTCGACGTGGATCCGCAGAAACTCGTCGCTAGCCGCAAGAAGCTCAGGAATAACCTTATAACCATCGGCGTCCTACTCTCGCTTATTATCGTGGCCTTGCTGTGCAGCTTCCTCATCCCCGGCCTGTCCCAATACCACAAGGATACCCTGTGGCAGTTCGCGGCCACGATGTTCATCGTGACAGCAATCTTCATCGGTTTCGAGTTATGCTGCCCAAAGACTGAGGAGCCAAAGCCGCCTCTGACCGGTTTCGAGTTATGCTAAACCTAAGCTGAGCGCTTGTTGTCAGTTGTGTGTGTATATGTTACTAGTAGAACTTAGCAAATTGTAATGGCACACCCGATGTTGACCTTTTGCGATGAGATGAATCTCGTCTTCTTTTTTTTCTTTTGGCCCAACAAGTTACTGTCTTTTCTAATTTACACAACAGCTGTGGCTTCTGGGACACTGATTTCTCGCAGCACTGATGCCACCACAACAAGAATAGCCAAGCTATTAGAGTTGCTTTAATATATTGATACATACTAAATTTTTATTTAGATATTTTCAAGCGTATGGAGATCAAATTATTATTTTTTATAAATTTTATTTTTATTTTAATATTTATATTTACAAGGACTATTTATTTGAGGATTTTCCTCTAAAATTAATTTGGAGATCAAATTAATTTTCATATTTTATTTTGAATTTTACCTTTACTAATCCCAGTTGGTCCAGCCGGGCCGGCGAAAGAAGAAATTGAAGCATTGTTTTTTTTTTTTGTGTGTGTGCCCAAATCCACCAACAGCGCACACACACCATAGGGCCAAGAAAGCCCTCGGCCTGGGTCCTGCCTCATGGAAGATTTTCAGAGATTTGGCCCAACAAATCCCTCGGCCTGGGTCCTGCGTCATGGAAGGTTTTCAGAGGATTTGGCCCAAGAAAGCCCTCGGCCCGGGTCCTGCCTCACGGTCTCCATGTTGTCTGTGGTTGTAGCCTCGCCGGAGGGAAGGAAGGTGACGCCATGGCAGCCAGCGGTTTCTCGGCGGCTTGCTGAGGAAATTCATCTAAGGTTGCATGTACTGATGTACGTAGCTTTTACCTGTCTGTCAATATCGCACGTACGGCAAAGTTAACGCGAGGGACAAGGCCCGAGCACCGTATTTCATTAAGTAGAGAAGAATCCGTTGCGATCTCTCCGATCGCGGAAAAAAAACCCCACCCAGGGGATGTTTTCACCCCAGCTTAAAATTCGCTCATACGGGGACTCAAACTCAAGACTTAGGGGGTGCCGCTAGAGTGTTAGGCTCAGCTAGGGTAACCAGTGAAACCCAAGATCCTTTGGCTCTCTGCTTCAATTCATGTCGTGGTACGGTATATGTAGGAGTAGAGTTTAATCTTCCGGTGGTAGAGACCCTAGCCGTAGATTTCCCGTCCCAATGGGCAATGGACAATGGTGCCGTCGTATCCTAGTGTAGTCCCATAATCTCACAAAAGCTTGGTGACTCAGCTGCTGGGAGCTCGCCTCGTTTTTTTCGGATAGAGACGATTTAGCTTGCTAGGCCAACCTAAGAAGTACTACCGGTCCCTAAGTTCAGGTCCTTCCAAGTGTGCCGTTTGTAGCACGGCACTGTAGTAGTGTAGTTCATTCATGCTGGTGCAGCTTTTACTTTTAGGGCAGGTAATCTATGTCGTTAGTATATTTTCACAGCAAGCTAACACAACCTTATGACTAGGATTATATGGGTAGGGCGAGCATGTGTCACATAGGAAGTTCAAATCGAATTGCCAGGTATATCTCAGCTACGCTTGGCGGACAGGATATATAAGCTAGGATCGATGCTAGATATCCATCCAAGTCCTATTCCTTCTAAAAATAAACTAGGAATTAGAAAATATTCCAAGCTATATAGGACTCCATTCTCTGTTACGCCGTTGCCGACCGTTCCTGACCAGGAATGGTTCCGACATTATAGAGAAGAAATGGCAGGGAGAGGCCAGGAATGATTCTGGCTAGGAATTATGGTAACCGAACGAGGACTAACGAGAAACAAACAAATAGAACTGTATAAAGTCAAAAGATCGATACGATCGTGGTTTGTACTTGAAGTAAATCCTATGATCTCCTGTACGGACACCATTAGTAATTAAGTCGCGTCAGATGTTGCATTGCATAGCCGTGGCACTTTCACGCGTTGTACTGCGTGTGTGGCATGACCGGGACACGCAGCGTGCGCCACTTCACCTTTGCTCACAGACTCTTCGCCCTTCCCAGTTTGGGCAAGCGCCAGCAACCGAAGCTTGTACGTTCCATCATGCAGTCCCAGAACGTCGCATGTCACGCTTTTGCCGTTTGCAATATATCCTCGTCATCAGAAGCAAACCCAACCATCACTACTGTGTCTATCCTCCATATATAGATAACCGCCGCGTACCGGGTCACCAGGTTCCTCTACGCCACGGCGTCGGTGGCCGTGCCGGAGGCCTTCATCCTCAGGTCCGTGTCCAGGTCGCGCCGCTGCTGGGAGTCCAACTGGATCGGCTACGTCGCGGTGGCCACCGACCAAGGGAGGGACGCGCTGGGCCGCCGCGACGTCGTCGTCGCGTGGCGCGGCACCATGCAGAAGCTGGAGTGGGCCGACGACCTCGAGTTCCCCATGGTGCCGACAAGAGGCCTCCTCGGGGACGGTGAACACTGCGACGCCATGGTGCACCGCGGATGGCTGTCCATATACACCTCCGTCGACCCGGCGTCCAGCCACAACCAGGACAGCGCACGGCACCAGGCGCTGAGCGAGGTGCGGAGGCTGGTGGACACGTACAGGGACGAGGAGCTCAGCATCACCGTGACGGGCCACAGCCTCGGTGAGGCGCTCGCCACGCTCAACGCGTTCGACATCGCCGCGAACGGCTACAACGTGTCGGCGTCGACGGGCGCCTGCTGCCCGGTGACCGCGTTCGCGTTCGCCAGCCCGCGCGTCGGCGGCGGCGGATTCAAGAAGCGGTTCTACGCCGTCCCGGGGCTGCGGCTCCTGCGCGTCCGCAACGCCCGCGACGTGGTGCCCAGGTACCCGATCGTGTTCTACCACGACGTCGGCGCGGAGCTGGCGATCGACACCGGGGAGTCGCCGTACCTCAAGAGCCCCGGGCGCGAGCAGACCTGGCACAACCTCGAGGTGTACCTGCACGGCGTGGCGGGCACGCGGGGCGCCCGTGGAGGGTTCGAGCTCGCCGTGGCGCGGGACGTGGCGCTGGTCAACAAGCTGTACGATGTGCTGCGGGACGACTATGGGGTGCCGCCTGGGTGGTGGGTGCCGCTCAACAGGGGAATGGTGGAGGGCGCCGACGGGCGCTGGAGCTTGATGGACTGCGAGGAGGACGAGGATGATGAGTAGACAGCAAACGGAATAAACTCTTGGCATGCTGGCACCAGACATCGATCCGTAGCTCTGTGTGTGTGTGTGTGTGTGTGTTTCGTTTGTGCACACATGATTTTTAGACGACGTGGAAATGACACCGATTGACAAGTCAATTTGGTACCTTTTTTTATGGAGTCTTTTTTTTTTACTAAGAATGGCTATATGTTATAGCAACAAAATAAATTGTTCCATGAAGATTCGCTAATGTGCCTGCTGATAGTCGCATAGGTCTAGTATGATACACCTTAAGCCAGTCTCACAATTGGAGTTTCCTAATGTTCTCAATGGAGAGTTTTGTTCTATGGCTTTATAGACATTTGATTTTATATCTCACAGAAAGTTTGTAATCATGCTAAGAAAATTTCATTCTAATAAACTTCCTTCTTCTTTCTCTTCTTAAAAACATTGTCATAAAGTGCTTATGTGAAAGCTTATTAAATGCAAATGAAACTCTGAGAAAACTTTTACTAAGGCTGGCCTAATCATAGTCTTGTGCTCGAAGATCTTTCAAAGTGGTGATGCCATACGATTCCATTATTAAAAGAGAAATTGCCCTATGGTAGAGGCTAGAACTTTGTTCTCTTATATTAAAAAAATAAAATCAGCCTGTTACAAGGACGCATCCACTGTCTCCGGTGCACAAATCGTCATGCACCTCAACGTTGTCGTTCAGCGCCGTCTACGGTATGAAGAATCAGCCAAGAATCATGACACCATGCATGAGACACAATCACAATCAGAGGATGTTTTATTTAATTATAAATAATTAACCTGATCGACTCCTCGTCGCAATATAATCTCGGTAGGAGGAAGAGCCCGAAGAGGTGACAAGCATCACACACACACACAAACCTGAGTGATAAAATACGACATGCATGTCGTATATTGGCACTCATTATTCATATATACGACATGCTGGCATGCATCGTTCAGCGATCAGTACTCCTCGAAGTCGTCGATCTCAAAGATCATGGGGCCATCGGTGCCCCGGACCATGAAGTTGTTCTTTTCCACCCACCAGTCCGCGGGCACCGGGTACAGGGGCTTGAGCGCGTCTTCCCCCTTGTTGACCAGCGCGATGTCGCGGTCCACCTCCAGCCTGAACTCTCCGGCGGTGGCGCTGCCCAGCTCGTCGGCGGCGCCTAAGCCGTTGATGCCCTGCACGACGGCGGCCACGCCTCCGGCGCTGCCCTGCTCGCCGGCGACGCCGTGCAGGTAGCACTCGAGGATGTGCAGCGTCCAGATCGTCCCAGGCTGCTTCAGGTATGGCGACTCCCCGTGTCGATGGGCAGCTGGACCGCCACGTCGACGTCGACGTACCCGACCTGCGGATATATCGGCACGACGTCGCCGGCGTTCTTCACGTGGAGCGCCCGCAGGCCCGGGAACGAGGCGAACGCCGCCTTGAAGTTGACGTCCCCGACGCGCGGGCTCGCGAACACAAACGCCGTCACGGGGCACGGCGGCTGCGAGCAGCCGGCCGGCGGTTTGTTCACGCCGCTGGCCGCGAGGTCCATGGCGTTGAGCGTCGCCAGCGACGCGCCCAGGCTGTGCCCGGTCACCGTGATGCTCGTCACCTCGTCCTTGTACAGTGCCATCAGCCTGCTCACCTCCGCAAGGACCTGCATGCAGTCATGCATCATATCATAACCAACCATCCGTACGTGTGTTCTCCTGTGTGCAGGCATAGTCGGCGGGTTCAAACCCGACTCCTCCACATGGCGCTTCTCTAGGCCATGACTGGCAGGTTGGCCCGAGTGCACACCACACGTGGCCAGGTGATGCTCCTCCTCCGCCTCCACAGCACGGGTGGGATCCATGGTCAGGTGACGCTCCTGAGCCTCGACAGGATGTCGGGGCCTGGACGTACTCCTTGGCGCCGCAGGGGTGGCCGGGGTGGCAAGGTTGATCGTCGTAGGTACCTCTAGTTTAGTTTGTGATGGACTCTGTGATGGATGTTGGACATGATGAACTTGTTATGTATGTTGGACTTGGATGTGGATGAATTTGTTATGGCATGCAGGCTCTTGGATTTGTTATGGTATGTGATATATATGTGGATTTGTGTTATATATATATATGTTTGCATGCGATATATACGAAAAAAACAAAAAAGGGGAAAAAAATTCCCAGCTTTGCCGAGTGCCATGGCACTCGACAAAGCTGCGCAACAACACCAGCTTTGTCGAGTGCCGGCGCAAGCACTCGGCAAAGATTATTATAAAAAAAAGAAAAATTCTTTGCCAAGTGCCATCCTCGGCACTCAAAGACTTTCTGAATTAAAAAAATAAAATATATTTACCGAGTGCCGTGTCAGCACTCGGCAAAGAAACCGCCAGATGACGGTGGCCGTTTCCTTTGCCGAGTGTTAGTCTAGCACTTGGCAAAGCCTTGACCGAGTGCTTTAGCTTGGCAGTCGGCAAAGAGGTTTTTGCCGACACCTCTTTGCCGACTGCCGACGTGTAAAGCAGTCGGCAAAGCCTTCGTCGATTGCTTTGCCGCCTTTGCCGAGTGCTTTTGACATTCGGCAAAGATGAGGAATCCGGTAGTGCGGGTTGGCGGCGGCGGCAGAGCCCAGCACGGGCGCGGTGGACACAGGCGTGAAGTCGAAGTCGTTGACCCATTCGAGGCTGCGGACGGTCCCGCGCCACGCAACGAGGATGTCGCGGCGGCCCAGCGCCGCGACGCCGGCGTCCGTGGCGACGGCGACGTACCCCATCCAGTTGGACTCTTTTGCTCCACGGCTCCGGCAGCATCTCCGGCTGGGGCAGCACGAGAAATGTCTCGGGCACGCCGGGGAGGGCCGACGTGGCGTAGATGAACTTGGTGACGGTGTAGCTCCCGGCCGCCGCGGCGCCCGACTTGGCCAGCAGGTTGGCTTTGCCGAACAGGCACGCGCCGCAGTGCGGCGACCGCCTTTGCTTGTTGAACCCGTCGTAGGTGGCCTGCGTGAGCTCGCCGTAGGTGATGAGGTTCTTGCGCAGGTCGAGGTCCAGCGGGTCCAGCAGTCCGGACCATGAGTCCGCGCCCTGGAGCTCGCGCCACCGGCTGGCAATGCTTCCGGTCGTCGTCATCGCCTTTGGCTTGGTAACTAGCTTAGGTAGAGGCTGCTGCTATAGCTAGAGTGTGGTTCAGGCTGCTTGCTGGCTGTGTTCGGCTTGCATTGCGAAGTTTGGGGTGTATTTATACATATCATTAGATAGACTAGTTAGATGCAGGTCGAGTCGATAAGATCCATGACAACGGCTTTACTATTTCTTTCTGAAATGCGGCTGTCTCAGTGTGCTAAATAAAAGTAGCGGCCTTTCCCGTGTGTTGCACGAGGCTTTTCTTCAACAATTACGTAGCCCTCGCGCTGTGCTGGCAGCCAAAGCAAAAGTTTACTAGCCTCTCCCGTGTTCAATATGTTTCCAAATTTAATTTTTAGATGAACATTGGCTTATCGTTCTACCACATATATATGACATATCTAAGTGGTCACTATACCTACCGTATCCTTTTACAATGCATATATTATGTAATTCCTGTATGAAATAGGTTGACATATATAGTGACAATCACTATATATTATTTATTATCTATTAATATTCTTCAAAAGTTTATCCGAATCTAAAAGACAAATTGCGCTGATGCTCCAGCTAGCCAAAGTAACTGCAACATTTAGAGCGTCACCGCTGATCAGCCTGCTTAAATATCAATCAAAGAGCTTAAAAAAATCAAAGTGCACTTGAAGCAGCCTATAAAACATGTGACACATGAGGCCTCAGCGGGCACATCATGCAGCTGGAAAATGACCGGCCGGCGAGACGGGAAACTAGATGCACCAACGAAAGGTTTAGTGCAGTGAGACACCTTGCGTCTCCTCCGAACCGACAAAATGATCCTGACTTGTAGCCAACATCATCTACACGTACGCTTCAAACAGGAACATGCACTTTAGCCTGCCTGCGTTGATGCCCGGCGTTCGCACGTGTGCGCACTTGCTTGGCACACTTAGGCACCCTTTGAAACGAATGATTTTTAATGTTTTCTTGTGTTTTTTATGTGAGATAAAATATGTTTCAAAGGCGAAGTTAGTCTGAAAATTTTCTTCTGTACAAAGCAGTGAAAACGTTTCCTGTCAGTACATTAGAAAACTGGAGTCTATAAGCCAAGTGTGATCAGTATTCGGTAGGGACGCAGTTTCTTTCAAGCATAACATCTACAGTTCCCCTTCTTTATGGAGATTATTATTGTGACGATGTCCTGTCCATATGGACAGTTAGAAATGATGCTATATCTTCAGACAAATACAGCCAACCATATTTTCCATTGCAAGTCAATCTTCGAGAAAGAGCTTGCTCAAGTTATTTTTAGAGCAAATAGCAGTTTATCACCTTTATTGTCAAAATGGCTAGAAGCTTATGTGTAATTTCTCAGATTTTTTATATTTTCTTTTTTGTGTCTTGAAACTCTTTGTAAGGCTCTTTCTGTTTTAAATATACCAATAAAAGCAGCGTAGGGGGAGCTCCCCTTCCTGGTTTCCTCAAAAAAAAGTGCATGTATTACGTGCAAGCCTAGTTGTTTGTCCCGTCCAGGATCTGATGATCATCCAGCTTCACTCTGTTTTTTGTGACATTTGCCACGTTCTTTTTGGTGTTTTTAGTGAATTTATCTGTGGCGACGTTGATATTTGGCACCCAAAAATGGTATAGATTTCAAGCGTGCAACATGAGTCTGAATAAATATAGAACGATGGAAGTATCCAGTTGAGATTTGCATGCTAAATCTTCCTCGTTTACTTAGTCAGGACGAGTTCTGAATTCCATGTCTTCTTCCGTGACAGTGACAGTGATATCAGATGTGCTGAGTCGCTCTGTTTGCCCATGTTGTAGAAAATGTTCGTTTGATCGCTAATCCAATCATAGTTCGTTTGATCGCTAATCCAATCATAGTGTGTCTGATGACTGTCTTAAACACAGGAGGTATAATACAGTTCATAATTTCCCCACGTGCATCATCTTATAGAGTTGACAGGATAGAGACAGAGACAGTTCTTAATTCCACCGCGTGTATCATCTCGTGCAGAGTTCACAGGATTAACAATGCTAGTAACACCCAGTGCACCGATTTTGCCAGTTAGCTATGCGTGACCTCGGGTCTTATTTCACGAGCCAGGATTGGTTGCTTTTCGGAGTGGACCCCATCCGGCCAACTAGCTATGTGGCAGCTTTATGCATGCATGCACCCGGCCAACTATCGGCTACAACTAACGATGGCGGCGGATCGGGTTCGGGCGGGTATTCGCGGGTTTTGGGTCCTACAAGTTTAGGTTTGATGATGATTTTTTACCCATAGTTTTGGGGTTCGGGTTCGTTTTCAGGTTTGGTTTCGGGTTTGATTTTTTATCCATGGATATTCAATAAATATGCGAAATAAATCATTTGAAACTAAAACTCAAATTTTATAATATGTTAATAATAACTTATTTAATTAAATTATTAAATTTATTCAAAGTTGACTCATGAAAATATTTATTATTTGTTGTCTCTTGTTTATACATGTGAATATGTGCATACATATCCGTGGGTTTCGGATATCCATTCGGGTTTCGGGTACCCATTCGGGTTTCGGGTATCTGTAGGTTTGGTTTTGGTGATGGATTTCTACCCGAATCGGTTTCGGTTTCAGGTTCGGGTTTTGACTTCGGGTTTCGATTTTAGGAGCACGGAGACTCCACCCGATCCGAACCCGACCCGTTGCTATCCTTAGCTACAACTACCGGCTCCGAGATCGGCTACCATTCTGAACTATTTGGACAAGCCATCCGGTGCCTTAGCCAGGTCACGGCTCATAGACCAGAGCCTTTTTCCTTTTCAATCGTAACGCTATCAACCTCGGGCGACCCACACCCAACACCAATCACACGAAGTAGCCCAAAGTTAGTCTCGTCTCTCTCGACTCTGCTCCCCATCTACGGTAAAAAGGCGAAGTCGAGGCGATTCCGGAGTCTCCATCCTCCGCTGAGGGAGCCAACGGTCTTCTTCGCCTCAGGTGCCTTCGGGCCCATGCACGGGGAAGACCATGGGCTTCTTCTTAGTTGGAGGTCGGGGGCCCTATTAGGTTTAGGGTTTGGTGTCCGGCGGTGGAGTTGAGACGATAGCGGCGATACAGTCAACGAATAAGGTTCGCCCGCTCCCTTCCCCGTCTCGGTGGCGTTCTTCTCCGACTTTGTTGGCTCGTGTACAGGAGTATGCGCTTGTGTCGGCTCCATCGTCTCCTGGAGGTGTTGGTGTTGGAGTTGCGCTTCATCAAGGATTTAAGGGCAGTTGCGGCTGTGGCGGTCGGCTGGAGAGTGCATGGTGCTCGTATCCTCCGCGACTGAGTCTACGGAGAGCACTAGTCCATGGTCAGAGGGGCTCGGGGCGTGTCCCCGGCCGATGTGGTGCTCAGCGTCGTTTTTATCCCGGCGTTCGCGTCGGGTGTCCTCTGCGGCTCGTGAAAAGCTATCAAGCGATGGGGTTCCTCTAGATCTTGGATGGCTATGACATTTTCTTCGACGGCGACGTACGGCAATGGATCGACGACGATGACCGGCTACGGCGACGTCTGGCGAGTTCGGGTTTCACAGGGTCTAGGGTCCTAAATGCATTTTCTGCTTTTGTTAGGGGCCTTCGTGCATGTTTGTGTGGACAGCTGTCCTTGTATCCTCCCTTTATGTATGTGTACTCGTATACTTATTTGTACGTTTCTCTTATCTAATACATGTACGTTTTGATAAAAAGAAACACCTGTCACACTTGCCATTTTTGAATTTGGCCCATACTGGCTCATGGGATGTTATAGGATATTGTGAAGAGTTTAGTCCCATCCCGGTTGTTTAAAGTAGGATGGACCAATACATAAGGCTTCTAGAGTTCATATCACCATCTTCTGGTTCATCTTTTTACGCAAAGCGAGGACGAAAGCGTAAATGAGATGATGGGAGGTATAGACGACTTGGAAGAATGCAAACACCTGGGTGAAGGAAATGTCGTTGTCAATACCCTTAGCAAAGGAGAGTTACGTTGCGCTAAGAAGGAAATTGACAAGTAGCCATTTTGTTATGCACGGGGATGTTCCCTATATCTATGTCACCTAAGATCTAAGAAACTAAAAATATTTATTTCACGAATTATAAATGTTTACTACTACTTGAGGAACCATTTTTTTTCTTTCAAAGTATAGAACATTTTTCACTTCATGACTCCTTTGCAGTGGAACTTTTTTTTTTTGACCTGGAACGGCTATATATGTTCTAGCAAAACATGTTCCATGAAGAGATAAAGTGCTTTTTACTCTTTGGAGCTGTTTGAAGCGGTGAAAAGCCGGAGCAAAGACATCTCCAGTGCAGAAATCGTCATGCATGAGACACAATCAGAATCAGCCAAGTACTATGGCACCATGCATGAGACACAATCACAAATCATAGGATGGTTTATTTATTTATAAATAATATATATTTGACTCCTCATCGCAATCTCCGGTCCGTAGGACGAAGATCGGTGAGAAGCGCATCACACATACACAGTCACACACAGCCTGAATGATAATACATGCATGCCATATTGCCTATTGGCACTCATTATTCAGATATATATACTACGTACATAGATCGTGCATGGCAGCGCGAACTCGCTCTGCGTGCTCAGACCAGATCTGCTCGAAGTCCTGGAGCGCCCAGTGGCCGTCGGCGCCCTTGACCATGAACTTGTTCTTGGCGACCCGCCACTCCACAGGCACCGGGTACTCGTCCTTGAGCGCGTCCTCCCCCTTGTTGGTCAGCGCGACGTCGCGGTCCACCTCCAGCTTGAACCCTCCGGCGCTGCCCTGTTCGCCGGCGACGCCGTGGAGGTAGCACTCGAGGCTGTGCAGCGTCCGGATCGTCCCGGGCTGCTTCAGGTACGGTGACCGGCTCGTGGTGATGGGCAGCTGCACGGCCACGTCCACGTACCCGACCTGCGGGTACGTTGGCACGACGTCGCCGGCGTTCTTCACGTGGAGCGCCCGAAGGTCCGGGAACGAGGCGAACGCCCTCTCGAAGTTGTCTTCCCCGACGCGCGGGCTCGCGAACACGAACGCCGTCACTGGACAGGGCGGCCGAGACGAGTTCGCCGGCGCGTTCACGCCGTTGGCCGCGAGGTCCACGGCGTTGAGCGTGGCTAGCGACGCGCCCAGGCTGTGCCCGGTGACCGTGATGCTGGTCACCTCGTCCTTGTACAGAGCCATCAGCCTGCTCACCTCCGCAAGGACCTGCATGCATCATATCATAATCATACGTGATAAGCGTCTGATTTGGTAATTACTTCCTTTTATCCAAAAGGAATACAAATTCTCAATTACCAATGAACAGAGCAATTTTAAATTTGAAAAAATTATCTATGCAAAAATAAGCGAAAAAAATGAAGGTTGAAGAGCAGAGCAATAAAATCATTTCTCCTGCCTTCCCCCTCCGAGAAAATATTAAAATAATAATTGTGGTGTGTTACGACAAACGAAGAACTCCGAATTTGTAATGGTTCCAGACAAACTCCGCTCATCGCGGTGTCGACTAGCATGTCACGCAATTTCCAATGGAAAAAAATTGTGGCAAAACCTCATAAATTCCATGGCCCACACGCATGATTATTGTCTAAACAGACTCCAAATAATCATGAATATGTTTCATAAAACTTAAAAGGTCTGTCGGGTAAATCCCGAATCATCCACGATTCTCCGAGCAGGATCAATCATTACAAAGAGGCATTGCAGTATTACAACAGTTTTAAACAAATAATATACATCGGAGTAAAATAGCAGAAGGATTACAATAACATAAGTTTATAAACCATAAGTTGGATTATTACAAACCATATAACAGCGGAATACAATATAACTTGTTACATTAACCTTAATTATACGCTCTGCCCAAGAGCGAGATATCCTATTCGTCGTCACTTTCCTCGACGACTATCATGCAGCAGGATACGAAACATTCCTGCCCATGATGCTCACCTGCAACAAGGGTTCAACAAACCCTGAGTACAAAAGTACTCAACAAGACTGACCCGACGAAAAAGAGGGGTGAAGACTCAGGAAATGCAGGCTAGAGGGACAAGGTACGGCTTGTGAGAGACAAGAAATTTTTTAGAAAAGCTTGAAAGAAAGAAAAGTTGTCTTGCTTAAAAACAAAATTTTCCAACCAACTTTCTTCTTAAACCTTACTCATTGTTCAAGTTGTTACTACGACGATGAACACCGATCGAGTCTTCTTCTCTGAGAAGCACGGCGATTCGAATCCATTGCATACCCAGCTGGGACCTAGGTTACTGATATGCAGGAGATTCTAACTCCTAAGCATAGCAGGTGAACCGATATACCGGGATAACAACCGCAGCCATATATCACCACATGATACACCTGAGCACTTTGACCCAGTGTACCGAGATACGTGGGAACTTAAACCCACAGTAAAACACACTATGACATATGTGGGATCTCTGGCCCCACTATAAGTCACTCCATGATATACATGGCTTCAACCATCAGTATATCACTTCATGCATGTGGATTTTCTAATTTCTCGATGTCACCAGTTCACCATCGACACGGGACCTAGGGCATCAACAGACGGAAAAACTACAGAGGGACTCCATTCCCAATGCAAGTTAGCCGTCTGGACTCGATTTATTAACTATCATCATGATCTCAACAGATAAAACCAAATTCATCTTTTTCATTCTTTTACCTCTGAACATTAAATTAATTAAGCAGGGCTAAGCATTACTATGCATCTGTTTGAACAGGTAGCAAGGAATTATGGATGTAAGACAGGTAATGTAGTTGGTGGGTTTTCATTCAACTCCTATTACTTAATGCAACATATCAAAACTGAAGCGGTAAAACTTTTATAAAAAAGAATAGGGTTTGAATGCATCCGGGGCTTGCCTTGATGTTCGGGATAGACGGTCTCGAGCTCTGGATCAACTTCAATCCTCTGAGCTTGCTCTTCCTTCGGATCTGGGGTGACAACGTTAAACTCTCTGTTATCGGAAACTATACGGTGCAATGATATGCTTCAACATGATGGAATAATAAACATGATGCGCGATGGATACATGATCAGATTAATGGCTTGAGTACAACTTTCCTTCACGATAAAGTTGCAAGTCAACCCAAACATATTTACTAAGTTCATTAGGGTTAACTACATTATTTATGAAAGTTATTAAACACATGAAATAACATTAATTAAGTCCTAATGACATGATCTAGGTAAGCGCAAACAATTAATTAAAGTGCCAAAAGTCATTAGGGTTAATGACCTAAGGTCATCACTCAATCCCAAAGTCAAACAAATCCTATAGTGATTAACTTAACTAAACGAGATTAATTAATTATTTAAAAGCATAAAATAAAGCCATAAAATTTAAAGTTGTCTAATTGAGCTCAAAATTTTATTTTGAAAAGCTCTTGGCCTAATTAGATGGCAAAACAAATTTTAGAATTAAAAGCCAATTATTTTATTTATTAAAAATCATTGAAAGTCTATTTTTCAATTAAAATAGCTAATTTTAACATATACAAAAATTACTCAAATTTGGTATTTCATATTTTTTTCTAGGTAGATGACATCATAAAGAACACACACAAAAATTTTTAGAATTTTTGGAGCTATATATGATTTACTATGATTTTCTAAAGAAAATAGCATTTAAAACATTTTCTGGAAAAGAAAAAGAAAAATCGTCACAGTGCTTCCGCGCTGACCGACGGTCCGCCGACGGTTGACCGGCGATTACTCGCCGACAGCGAGGTCTCCGGCGACAAGGTTTGTTCCTACAGGCTCATCTCGACACGGCGAGTCGATTGAGGTAGCTAATGGCGCGGCGGGGCGACGACGGCACCCACGCCGGCGACGCGACGGCTAAGCTCACCGGAGCTATTTCCGACGACGATGACTACACGGACATACGCAGGGCACTCAGGCAAACCGTAATTGCAACAAAATGACACCGTCCCCTGTCCCTAGCCAAAGTGGCAACGCGCGCGGCGGAGCGGCATGGCTATGCCGACGGCGATCTACGGTGACCGGTGGCTACGACACGGAAATGATGAAATTGAAGGCACAGACAGATGCAGGAGCTCACCACGGTGCTGATGCGCACGTTGATGAAGGCCCGGAGTGTTTGAGTTGAGCTGCGGACGGCGGCGGTGATGGCGACGGCGGCGCTCCAATGGCAAGGACAGCGTCACCGGAGTTCCTGTGGACCATCAAGCCGGCCAAGAAGCGCATAAGGGGCAGGATAGCATGGAGAACATGATAGCGGGGTTAAATAAAATATATTTTCAACCTTGGCGACGGTCGACGGCGAAAAAAACTCGCGACGGCTCGGCGACCGGCCGCGAAGAAGACGACGATGCGCGGGCAGCTCGGGCGAGGAGAGCAAGCACGAGCTAGCTCAAACTGACCGTAAGGATGTGGCGGAGCTATTGGCAAGAGCAATCGGGTGATGATGGAGCGACGGCGGGGAATTTGGGCGGCGAAGCGAGGTCGTCGGCGACGGCAGCGGGAGGAAGAAGAAGAAAAAGTCGGCCGCGGCTGACCTATTTATAGGGCGGAGGCGATGTATGGACGGGCGACACGACCACGATGAAGCTTCGCGCGTCTAGGAACACGCTGGCAGCCGAGCAGGTGCGGCGATGGACGGCGGCGCGGGTTGAGAAGCCGGCGATGGCGGCCGACGATAGATTTCGGTACTGTTCGCAAAAATTACAGAAATGCCATTTAATTGAAATTATAAATTACTCCAAAATTTATATAAGAACCTGAAAATATCCAAAAATATCATTTGCATAACTTTTTAAGAGCTACACTTTTCCTTTAACTGGCATCCTCAAATTATTTCTGGATTTTGAAATTTGAATTCAAATTCAAAAAAGGGATAAAACCCTAGAAAAAACATTTGAAATTACTTTTGATTCCTCAATAAAACTTGAAAATCTTCAGAACTATGAAATATTAAACTTGTCAAACCAAACATTTTTCATATACAAATTTTTTCCAAATTATGCATAATTTTTGAATTATGGTTTTAAAATCAAAAGAGGACAAATGCTGGAAAACTGTATTTTTAAATTCATTTGAAATTCTTTATGGAAACTTGAAAAACTTTAAATACCAACTTTGTAGCTCTTGTAAATATTTACAAATTATCTTTTTAGAGTATCCCCAAATTCCTTTTAGATTTTGAATTATAGTAAAGGGGATAAAACTAGGTTTTGAATTAAGGGTTTTTGAAACCGAATTCAAACTCGATCTAGTTTATAGTTTAATTGGTTGGTTATTAGTGATCACATACATCATACAAGGACATTTTTAGGTCAATGACCCAATGACACCCTTGGGTGACCAAGTTGACTTTTGAAAAACCTTTTATAGCTTTCCAATTTGAATTTAAATTTGAATTACAAGACTTGGGATTAAGTTTTAAAATCCAAACTCAACTTCAAATTTGGAAATCATTTTTAGAGTTGGACTTAGATTTATACACCATGCTTGACACTAGTGTAAATATAGTTTACACCTCAAGTACATAGCATATAAACTAAGTATTTGAGATGACATTCGAAATTAGGGTTTTATTATTTCATGTGACAACACGTTCCAGAAACACAATCAACCTATGAAATGTAAACTTGTTTTAGTTAATGCACATCAAGATTGACCTAATCATGAATGCTTTGCAGTGCATATGATGATATGGCCGTTTTTAGTTAATATAACACCAGAGGTGTTACAAAAATTAGATAAGCCCGGGGCGTATTTCATCTCTGCTACGCCCCTTCGGCTGATGCATGCCGCATGTCAGCGGCTTTATCTGATGGCACCTGTGCAGACCGATAGCTGTAGAGAAATCACATAAGGCTCTTAGGTTCCAGGCTGGCTCGGCCCCTGCGCTCGCGATCTTGCGGCTGGGCTCGCCTTCGCACTCCCGACCGCCACCGCCGCCCAGCCTCTCGCCGTGCACCACCCGCGAAGCCACTCGCCATAGGCACTCATCGCTCGCGCCGCTGCCGCCTAGGCGCATGGCCGCGCCTTCTCGCGACCTCCGGCCCGTGCGCCGCCGACCGTGGCTGTCGGGCCCGTAAGACACCCCGCGCCGCGCGATCTTGGGCCCGTGTGGCATGTTCCTCATGAGCTCACGCGCTACTCGTCCCAGGTGCGTGGCAAGGCAGAAGGCGAAGCTCGCTGGCACCGGGCGCGGTGGTACAGAAATCGCACATGCGCGCGGCAGCTGCTGTCGTCTTCTCCGTGTCCGGCGCGGCTCGTCGATCTCTCCTCTTCTCCTCAACTGCTCATTACATGTGTACGAATGAGGCGGAAACTTTGTTCGTGCCTTCGTGGGGGTGTTCTTAGAGCGGAGGCCAGGTTGTTGCGCCTGCTTATGGACGTTC
Source organism: Bothriochloa decipiens (assembly GCA_023333625.1). NCBI lineage: Eukaryota > Viridiplantae > Streptophyta > Magnoliopsida > Poales > Poaceae > Bothriochloa > Bothriochloa decipiens. Next base: position 2,820,826 of record CM041641.1, on the reverse strand, counting down.
GACGACCTACTGATGTGTTGCACGGCGGCGGAACCATTGCAGTCGCCGCCGCCTTCGCTAGTTCGCCTCCTCCAGCGACGAGATTCTTGCAGTCTCCACGGCGGCAGGCCAACACGGTGGTATACGGCGGTGGATAATCTGCTGCTTGGCGCGGCCGCAAGTCCGCGGTCGCCTCCCGCCGTGGGGCCCTTCGATTACGACAGCTGACACGCAGCATGCATTAGACGAGGGGGCATACCAGAGATGAAATACGCCCCGGGCTCACCCAATTTTTTTCCATTTCCAACACGTGTTAGCAACAGTAAGTTAAGAAGATAGCACTTGCCTGGTCTCTGGCGCTGGTCTGGTTGTACATGGAATCTGGGTTACTGGACGTGTACACGGAGAGGAACCCCTGGTGCACCAAGGCGAGCGGGTTGGCAGCGGCGGCGGAGCCGAGCACAGGCGCGGCGGACACGGGCGTGAAGTCGAAGTCATTGACCCACTCGAGGTTGCGCATGGTCCCGCGCCACGCGACGAGGATGTCGCGGCGGCCCAGCGCGGCGATGCCCTCGTCGGTGGCGACGGCGACGTACCCCATCCAGTTGGACTCTTTGCTTCACGGCTCCGGCAGCAGCTCCGGCAGTGGCAGCATCAGGAACGCCTCAGGCACGGGGAGCTTCGACGTGGCGTATATGAACTTGGTGACGGTGTAGTTCCCCGCCGCGGCCGCGGCCGGCGAGCTCGCCAGCAGGTCGGAGTAGCCGTACAGGCACGCGCCGCAGTGCGGCGACCGCTTCTCCTGGTTGAACCCGTCGTAGGTGGCCTGCGTTAGCTCACCGTAGGTGATGATGTTCGTGCGCAGGTCGAGGTCCAGCGGGTCCAGCAGCCCCGACCACGAGTTCGCGCCCTGGAGCTCGCGCCACCGGCCGGCAATGCTTCCACCGGGCGTCGTCATCGCCTTCGGTTTGGCTACTAGGTAGGTATAGCTTGCTAGTGCAGTAGTACTAGGTAGAGTGTGGTTCAGGCTGCTTGCTCTGTGTTCGGCTTGCATTGCTTGGGGTGTACTTATACATATCACTAGATAGACTAGATAGATGATGACAACGGCTTTACCATTTCTTTCTGAATGCGTCTATCTCAGTGTGCTAAAAAAATTCAGCAGCCTTCCCGTGTGTTGAACACGACTTCTTCAATAATTACGTAGCCCTCGCACTGCGCTGGCAGGCAAACATGTTCACTTAAACTTATTGGCACGACTTATTAGTTATCATATAGTGTTTTTTGTCTCAATAAAATAGCACCGGCCGACTTATAAGCTATAAAAAAAACTGGTTTCACCGAGGACAATTTTAGCGTGCAAAATTTAAGTACCATCTTGAAGCACTGGACACGCTGTTCTCGGATGATAGAAAAGGGCTCGTCTTGGCAACCGAGAGGGCGCATAGCCACCTCCTAGGTCGCACCGCTGCATCAATCTTGATTATTTTTCTTTTATGTAATATCGAAACTAGAAATCTTTTGCTAGGAGGGTCCAACTATGGATGTTTTCGGTCGACCTCCTTCGATGCTCGATAGAAGCGCATTTGTTTGTTTAAACTCTTCTACTTGGTTGCGTGTAAGCCTAGTTGCTTGGCCTGTCGAAGATCTCACTCTGTTTTTTTTTATATTTTTGCCACATTTTTTTGGTTTTTGGTGAAGTTTATGTATGACGACATTGATATTTGCACAAAAAACGGTTTAGCTTTCGAGCATGTTACATGCATAAGTCTCAATAAACATAGAACGATGGAAGTATGCAGCTGAGATTTGCATGCTAAATCTTCCCGGTTTACTTAGCCAGGAGTTCTTAACTCCATGCCTTTTTCCGTGACACTAGCACTGATAGAGACAGTGATAGCAAATGTGCTCGGTCGCTCTGTTTGCTCGTGTTGAAGAAAATGTTTAATCGCTAATCCAACCGTAGTACGTCTAATGGCTGCCTTTTTTAATTAGTAGATATAATATTGAATGCTGTTGTTTTGTAGCATCAGCTAGTATGAATAACAAAATAATAATAACATGACAATGCACTGAAGCGTGTACCACGAGTGTCTGTAAAAGAAAGTGTATGTGCCACAGAGAAACGCCAAAACTGCATTGTCATTGTGCCTACCGCTTTGCCTACGAGTTCTTAATTTCGCAGCGCGTTTATCATGGATAGAGACAATACACAAATTTATTACGTATTCGAGAAAAAAGATCATTAATAGAGACAGAGACAATGCATTTTAGTAACACCGGTTTTGCTTATAGATAACATCGATAGTTTGCAACAAATACAAACCAAATACAAACGGGAAACGACCATATGCCCAAATTTGTTTTTCACAATGGATACGGGAGCCACTAATTGGCGAATGTTCACCAGTAGAGCAACTGGCGAATGAATTTTAGATAGCCCGCAACTTTCCTTTTTAAAAAAAATCAGCAATTTTTATTTTCCAGAAAGTTTTCTATTTTTAACAAAAGAGAAAAATATTATAAAACCAGGCACATAACTTTTATCTGTAACTTACGTCTAACTTATACACATAACTACTTATATGATCTATAACGTTTCTAAGTTATGCCCATAACTTGTATATTTAACTTATTACATGAAACACATAACTTACACGTTGCAAAGTTATAATCTAACTTATACACATAAATTTTACGTATAGCTTAGGCACCAAAACATTACAAAAACTTATACACACACGACTCCAGTATAGAAAAATTAAAATAAATTCAAAACATATCTAAGTGGGATCTAATTTTATTCATCTCGTCACTTAGAATACACCATTGCAAATAGATACACTGTTTCAAAATTATAGCATTTTGAAAAAAAATGTTTTGTATTTTTAGCCACGTCAGCACACATGGCAAGGAGAGCCACTGTTGTTGTCATTCGCCTACTCCCAGTCTAAGTGAACGCTCGCACAAATGGAATTGAAGATGGATACGGTCCACCGGGCACGACTGCATCTATTTTTTTCGCAAACTAAAATTAAATGGCGGCTTGCGCTTGCCTGCACTCCTAGCCCACGCATGTGCTCTTGACCACATCCACACTCGTCCAAGCCCACAACCCACCAGAGTAGAGAAGAAGAGGCGGTGGTCGCAGCCGGATACGACGGCAGCGACGCCTACGATTAATAGATGTCCTATCCGGTGGGCGTAAAAGGGGGTTTACGGAATGCACGGTGGCCAAGCTTAGAGCCCTGGCATCCGGGCCATGGAGGGGCACATGAGTGCCATGGTCGGAAGAAGGTCGCTACAACAGGAGGGGATGAAGGCTGCCACCGCAGGCGTGCTAGGGTTTATCGGAGCTCCACGGTCGTGGCCGTTGACGCGGCGCTCCGGAAAAAAAGGTGGTGGTGGAGGAGGAGGGGTGCTGGAAGAAAGAATGGGTTGTGTAGGAGCCAGTGTGAGGTAGAAGATGGGGTCGCGTATCCTGGAATGTGCGACCCATCGCGAGATAAGCCGTCCATATTTTTCTATGTTGGTTTTACATAGCCGATTGAGCGCACGACCAACTGCATGCTCTCCAATCAAAATTCCACACCTAAATGGATCCTCTGTGTATGCCCTTAACCAGGGCCCCATACAAACAACTATGCATGCCTTGTGCTCAGAATCATCAATGTATATGCATATTTGCCTAGCATTACGGACAACCGATCCAGTACATAGAGGACCTCAGAGGTGTCCGGCTCAAAAGTTCCGATCAAAATCCAATTGCTGCAAAATCTCGACAACAGCAGTTCTGGATTTTCCGTACTTGTATCTAGCAACTCCACGGTGATTGGTGCCAAGACGTCCAGACCAGACATCGGTCCAAAACATGCGTACAATCAAGAAGCGCTCGGAACGACGGACGTTGGCAGCGAGGATGCTCGGTGCGGGCGTACGTGGCTACGAGGACGTCAGCGACGATAAGCGGCCGTGGGGGCGTGCGGCCGCTGAACACTGTGTGACATGTAGGTGTCGGGATGCACCGGAGCAGTGCCAGTACGTGCTGCGTGTGGCATGGCCGATTCCAATTCCATGGGATGACCAATCGTGGGCGGTGGCGGTCGACGCAATTGTGCATCGTCTTTTTTACATTCCGATCCTTTTTTAAGAGATTCTCTTAAATAGACCCCTGCTGATTTTATTAAGAAAAATAGACCCTCAACTTGGCGCCAGAGGTGATGACGCTAAGGTAATACGGCTTGGCGTCAAGCTGCGGTGACGTGGATGAGATCTTGGCGCCATGGATTCTGGCGCCAAGCTCTGGCGTTTCAAAAGAACAAGAATATTTTTTGCGAGATTGTTACAACGACATTTGTGTAACCCAGTTGCTTATGATGTGTGCGACTTGAGCGCTTATCCTGGGTTCGAACCCCAACACAAGTGAAATTTCTTTTGCAACATTTGTGTAAAAATAAGAACAAAAATTAAATTATTTCAAGACCCCGTGCTACCATCAATTTTTTTGCCACATTTTTATTTTTATAAGCAACTACAACATTTGTGTAAAAATAAGAAGAAAAATTAAATTATTTCAAGA
>CM041641.1:2803362-2816258 GCA_023333625.1 Bothriochloa decipiens | reverse complement strand
AAGAAAAATTAAATTATTTCAAGACCCCCATGCTAGCATCAATTTTTACTTGAGCGCTTATCTTGGGTTCGAACCCCAACACGAGTGAAATTTTTTTTGTAACATTTGTGTAAAAATAAGAATAAAAATTAAATTATTTCAAGACCCCCATGCTAGCATCAATTTTTTTGCCACATTTTTATTTTTATAAGCAATTACAACAAGAAATATTGTTCCTTTATTGCATATTAAATTGCTTAGTAGAAATATGCGTGAGGTTTTCTGGAAAAAAAAGAGATTTAGCGCCGGGGTTTGTTTATTTTCTTTATGTTTAGAAAAATATTGCATAAAAATACCGGGATACAGGTTCGAACATGGCACCTCATGCTTAGATTCCACCCATCCTTTCCAACTGGGCTACACAAGTGTTGTTGCAAGAACCTCTTGGCGCCAAGATCCATGGCGCCAAGCTCTCGTCCACGTCAATGTCATTGGCGCCAAGCCGTATTACCTTGGCGCCATCATCTCTGGCGCCAAGCTGAGGGTCCATTTTCCTCAATGAAACTACCAGGGGTTTATTTGTGAGAATCTTTCAAAAAAAGGGCTGGAATGTAAAAAAACGGAGTTGTGCCACTGTGTGCCGCTAGCGTGTCGACGCCCCTCTCATAGAGCATCTGTGGGGTGGCAGGACGAATACGACGATGACGGTGGTAGCAGGCAAGGGTGATCTGCATCGTGGGCCGACGGTTGTGTAACGGTGACGCCTTGGAGGAGAGCTTTGGCGACGTACCGCCGATGACACCTGTAGCTGCCTCTATCCCTTTTAGGCATAATAATTCGAATCGGACCGGACCGGTGGTCTGACCGGTAAAAGACCAAACTAGATAATAGAGCGGCTTGGTTCACTTAAAAGACCATCTATGCAATCAGACAGGTAAAAACCGGCTGAACCAGCCTGTTTTTTACTGAATCAGTGGACCAGCCGGTTCTGATTGAACCGTTCCGGTCTGATAATCCAGTCTGTGGTGGTGGGCCACTGCGTGTGCCGCTGCCTCCCGCGTGTGCAACTGGCGCGCTCTGTGCCCGGCCTGTTTGCTACTGCCGCCTGCGTGTTTGAGCGTGACATATACATGCGTATAGTGCCTGCCTGTTCCGTGCTCCATGCTTTGGTTGTTTGTTGACTTTTGAACGAACATGCTGGGATGTTGTAAAAAAAACGAAACATCCTGGGTATACGAACGCTTGACAATGATTGGCTGGACGGACGTACATTTGCTTGCTACGTATATGCTACTGCTGTCGACTTTTGGTACTTTTACCAGCATTTCATGTTGTTTTGCACTGGTAAATACTTTTGAATTACTATTGAAATCATTTTTCACCAATTCATAAATGGTCCATATATTACCTTTTCATACGCATTTCTGCCAAAACCTACCAAACTTTTATGACTTATTATGAAATGTTGTTATTTTATAAACCACCATATTTTGGTGGTTATCATGCACTTTGTATTTTGAATTTTAGACCATGTCATCCTATATTTTCATGATGTGTGGAACTTATCTTGTTCCATTTGTCAATTATTTAATTATAGCATAAACATATATATGCACCGGTTCAAAGTATTTGTGGCCGGTTCGGTTAATCGGTTCAATAGAATTGAACTAGCGGTTCAAATGGTTCTTAACAATTGAACCAACGAACCGACGTCCTCGCCGGTTCGAAAAACTATACTTTTAGGACGAGATTGTGTTCCTCTCTTGCTTTGTCTTCCACGAGTGAAAACCCTATCCATTTCTTGGATGAGCGATGATGGCGGTCTCATCATCATGCCTTTAAGACGCCCTTGTTAGAATTTGTCATGGCTTCGATGGATGTCACCTTTGATGGTTGCCCACTTGCCCTTCACTTCTTGACATCGGGTTAGTATGGCGGGGGACCTGGAGCCACCGGCTGGGAGACCGAAGACCGCCTTGAAGGGGCTGGGGCGCTGCAGCCTCGAGCACTAGAAGAAACCGAACAGCTGGTGGTTGAAGACAATTCTATAGCCACATACTATAGTCCTGGTTTGTCGTCTAAATAGGAAGAGAAAAATAGACACATGATGTTTCTCTTATTCCTTTGAAAATGTCTGAAGCGGTGAAGCTGGAAAATTGGCATGTTTACAAGGACGCGTTTGTGCAAAAATCGTCATGCACCTCTTGCGCCGCCTACACGGTACTTCCTCCGCTCCAAACTATAAGTCGTTTTGATTTTTTTGTTATATTCATTTTGTTATATGTCTAGATATAATAATATGTATAGATATATAATAAAATAGATGAATAAAAAAGATCGAAATGACTTATAATTTGGATGGAGGGAGTAGTAAGCAAAGAATTATGGCACCATGCATGAGACACAATCACAAATTCGAAATCAGAGGATAGTTTATTTATTTATAAATACAAATAATTGACTCCTCGTAATTCCTAGGAAGCAAGAGGCAAGAAGCATCAGACACACTGTCACACAAGACACAGACCTGAATGATCATATACATGCATGCTGTATTGGCGCGGCACTCATTATTCATATATATGCTCCGTCGTGATCGAGAGCTAGCTCTGCTCTGATCAGATCTGCTCGAAGTCCTGGAGCGCCCAGTGGCCATCAGCGCCCTTGACCATGAACTTTTCTTGGCGACCCACCATTCCACGGGCACCGGGTACTGGTCCTTGAGCGCGTCCTCCCCCTTGTTTGTCAGCGCGACGTCGCGGGCCACCTCCAGCTTGAATCCACCGGCGCTGCCCTGCTCGCCGGCGACGCCGTGGAGGTAGCACTCGAGGTTGTGCAGCGTCTGGATCGTCCCGGGCTGCTTCAGGTACGGCGACCGGCCCGTGGCGATGGGCAGCTGCACGGCCACGTCCACGTACCCGATCGCTGGGTACGTCGGCACGATGTCGCCGGCGTTCTTCACGTGGAGCGCCCGCAGGTCCGGGAACGACGCCAGCGCCTTCTTGAAGTTGCCGTCCCCGACGTGCGGGCTCGCGAACACGAACGCCGTCACGGGGCACGGCGGCTGCGAGGAGCCCGCCGGCGGCGCGTTCACGCCGTTGGCCGCCAGGTCCACGGCGTTGAGCGTCGCCAGCGACCCGCCCAGGCTGTGCCCAGTCACCGTGATGCTAGTCACCTCGTCCTTGTACAGTGCCATCAGCCTGCTCACCTCCGCCAGCACCTGCATCATATTCATTTTTAGTAAGCATGGTACAAATATCTTTATTCCAGTTGATCGTTGAGGTGTGTCCACATCAAGAGGTGGCATTTCGATAACTTATTTTTATTGTTAGTTTATAAGTAGTAGTTTGTAATCAAATCATATAATGTTTGGTGAATATTGTAGATAACCTTTAATATTAATTTCAAACCTAACGATCTAAAACTAACAAGTATTTGTTTTAAAAAGAAAAAAATAAAACTTCCTAAAACTATAGCCTAGCTACTACCATCACGTATTAGTACTTCTATAATTAGTTTGCAACTAGATAGAGTAAAATAATTAAGCTAACTTGCTCCTATTAATTTAGTATACTTCGTTGGTCCCAAAAAGAATGAAGTTATAGATGTTAACCAAGTCACACTTTTCAAAGGATGACCAAGTTTATAGAAAAGAAGAATCAACTTTTATGCCTCCAAACAAGTTTATTATGAAAATATATTTTTTGATTATTTAGTTGGAAGCGAGTAGCCAGTATGTCAGCTCTCAGCCTCTTTCAGAAATTGTGTCACATAGGCCAGGTATTTTTCTCATTTTTTTCTTTTTGGAAGAGATCAAATGAACACTAATTTTTTTTCACCCGATTGAACACTTATTTTTGTGGTGTGTCCACATCAAGAGGTGGCATTTCGGCAACTTATTTTTATTGTAATCAAATCATATAATGTTTGATGAATATATATTCTAGATAATTTTTAATATTCATGTCAAACAATACAGTCTAAAACTAACTTATATTTGTTTTGAAAAAAAAATCCTAACTTATATTTGTTTTGAAAGCAAAAAAAAAAATCCTAAGATGACCCTAGATCCTATCATCACGGATTAGAACAGCTATAATTACTCCCTCCGTTCTAAATTATAACTTGTTTTAACTTTTTTGGTTCATCCTTTTTGCTATACATCTAGACATCTTATTTATCTAGGAATAACGAAAGAGATATACCAAAAAAAAAGCAATTTGGAATAGAGGGAGTAGTCTGCAATTAGATAGAGTAAATGATTGAGCTAACTTGCTCTTATTAATTATGTACTTCCTTGGTCCCAAAAAGATGAACTCTTAATGTAAACCAAGCCACAAATTTACTATAAAAATAATATATTTATAATTAATTTAAGAGTATGTGTACCATAAATGTTAGTTTTTATATTGATTTAATTATATTTAAAATTATTTGAATCTTTCAAAAATGAGAATTGTAAACTTTTCTTGGGACGAATGGAGTAGCCAGTATGCCAGCTCTCTGCCTCTTTCAGAAATTGTGAGATATAGGCCGGGTATTTATCTCATTTTTTTTCCTCTTCGGAAGATATAAATGAACGTGCCCGCATACCTAGTTGACCTCCATCAATGCCTTCTTTTTCGCATGAGCTAACTCGTTGCTTAATTGGATGCAAGTGTTATGCCAATGATCCATGCCAATGATCAGTGCCTGACAGTAGGACCTACCAAAACATTCATGCAATATGCATGTGCCTGACAAGTAGGACCTACCAAAACACATTCCTTTTCGTATGAGCCAACTAGTTGCTTAATTGGATGAAGTGTTACACTACGAGTTATTCACGGTGAACAATTTTCACCAATGAGTGAAATGTTTACAGAAAATTGAAGCTTAATTTGTTGAAAACACTTTGGTGATCTTTAGGTGGTGAAGCCGATCAAAGAACTGGGATATAGGGTAGCAGCAGTAGCAAACAGAGCTAAAACTTGCCTGGTCTCTGGCGCTGGTCTGGTTGTACTTGGAGTCCGGGTCATTGGACGTGTACACGGAGAGCAACCCGCGGTGCACCAAGGCGGCCGGGTTGGCGGCGGCGGCGGATCCCAGCACGGGCGCGGCGGACACGGGCGTGAAGTCGAAGTCGTTGACCCACTCGAGGTTGCGCATGGTGCCGCGCCACGCGACGAGGATGTCGCGCCGGCCGAGCGCCGCGACGCCGGCGTCCGTGGCGACGGCCACGTACCCCACCCAGTTGGACTCCCTGCTCCACGACTCCGGCAGCAGGTCCGGCAACGGCAGCAGCAGGAACGCCTCTGGCACGGGGAGCTTCGACGTGGCGTAGATGAAGTTGGTGACGGTGTAGTTCCCGGCCGCCGCGGCGCCCGAGCTCACCAGCAGGTCGGCGTAGCCGTACAGGCACGCGCCGCAGTGGGGCGACCGCTTCTCCTGGTTGAACCCGTCGTAGGTGGCCTGCGTGAGCTCGCCGTAGGTGATGATGTTCGTGCGCAGGTCGAGGTCCAGTGGGTCCAGCAGCCCCGACCATGAGCCCGCGCCCTGGAGCTCGCGCCACCGGCTGGCAATGCTTCCGGGCGTCGTCATCGCCTTTGGCCTTTGGCCTGGCTTGGTTTGGCTACTAGCTATGACTTGCTAGCTAGAGTTTGGTTCAGGCTGCTTGTTGAATTGGCTATAGCTTCGTTTCGGCTGGCATTGCTGCTTGGTGTGTACTGTATTTATATATATCACTAGATAGACTAGACATATATGCAGGACGCGTCGATGACATGGATGACAACGGCATTGCTATGTTCGTTCTGAAATGCGTCTATCTCAGTGGGCCAAAAAGAAGTGTATCATATGGTGCAGCTCCAAACAGAAACATGCCGGTCATGCACTTCAGCCTGCTTGCATTGATGCATGGCGTTCTTACGTACGTCAGTCGTCAGGTTAGGACGTTAGGTCAGGTGTGTGCACGAACAGTCACTGAAAATTTCTTCTGTATACAAGTACAAAGCGGTGAAAAAACATTTCCTGTCAGTATGTACATCAGCAAACTGGAGTCTGAGCCCAGTGTGATCGGTATTCGGTAGGGAAACTTCAAATCCAAATCCCTGCAAGGCTACAAGAATGGAAGGTACAAGTGAATGTGTCACTTGGTTGCGTGCAAACCTTAGTTGCTTGTCCCGTCCAAGATCTGATCATAATCCTGCTTCACTATGTTCTTTTTTTTGGGACATTTGTCCCCCTCTTCCGTTTTTGGTGAAATTTATCTATAATGACGAGTTGACGACGACGACGTTGATCGGCACACCGAAGTGGTAGCTTTCAGGCGTGTAGCATGAGTCTGAATAAACATAAAATTTGGGATGTTAAATCTTCCTGGTTTACTTAGTCGGGATGATATCTTAATTATTCCAGGCCTTACTTCCATGACAGTGTCGCACTGACAGAGACACTGCGATGGCAGATGTGCTTTGGGTCGTCGCTCTGTTTGCTCATGTTGTGGCAAATGTTCGGTCGTTTATCCAACCGGGTTGTTTGTATGACGACAGCTTTTCAATTATAGGAGGTAATATTGTATGATGTTTTTTAAGCAATTATTGTTCATAGGCTAACAGCCACTGGCCCACTGTCTCACGCCAGACTGGAGCGTGTACCACGAAGTGTGCGTCCAACAGAGATACGTCAAGCTGCATCGCCACCGTGCCTGCCTACGAGTTCTTAATTCCACCGGGTGTATGTGTATCATATCTTCGTATAGAGTTGACAGGATACAGATAGAGACAGTGGCATTAAAAAATTAGCAGTTAATTATCACTAGCTGAAAACGCTGCTAATAAAAATTAGGAAGCAAAAAAGTAACCGCTATTAACCATCTATTTTTCAGTGCTGAAGGATCCAAACATGCACTAGTTTGCTCAGATAATAATAACATCGATGGTTTGCAGAAAACCAATAAAAACGGGAAACATCCATATTCGTTTTTCACGATGAATAGATATACCTTACTGGGATTGCCAAATCGATGCATCAGCCAATTGCTGGTTCCAGACCCTCCAACCAGAAATCCACACCTAAGTTTATCCTCTCTAAATGCCCCGAACCAGAGTCCCATACGAAAAAGCATCGCGTTGCGTTAGAACCATCAATGTGTATGCATATCTGCGTAATGTTCTGGACAGCCGAGCCAGTACGGGACCTAAAGAGGTGTCCGGCCAAACAGCCCGATCAGATTCCAATCGCTGCAAAATCTCCATAACAACATTTTTGGATTTTTCATACCAGTATCTAGCAACTCCAGTGATTGGATTCCTATGTGCCGACTGCCAAGACGTCCAGACAAGTCCAAAACACGCATACTATAAAAGAGAAACACTCGGAAATGAGCAAGTGGAAAGTTTGTTCTCCATTCCCTCACGACTCAACTACTGGTTGTTCAGCACAAAAGCACCAGTGTTTGTAACCTGTTTCTCGTACACGTTTTCTTCGTTCCGCTGGGTTTTATTATGGGCCCCAAAGCCTCATTGCGCCAACCATAAGGGGGCGGGAAAAATAGGCAGTCAAACAAAAAATGCGAGGGGTATCAATTGTTAGAAGCCGAGCAAATTGCCTAGTTCCCGTGGGCAAACTTGATACCCTTCTCAATGGACGACTTGAGCTCTCCCTTGAGGTTTTCCAGCCCCTTCTTCTCAAAGTCGTTGAGCTCACCCAGACCAAGCACTTCCTCCACTCCATTCTTGCCGAGGCGAACCTGAAACATGAAAGGGAATAATGTTAGAACTCCAAGACCATCTCATTGTGAAAAAAAAAACTAACAAAATCAAGAGTAATTGCTGCACCAGAACTCGTCCAACTAGCATACGTAAAGACAGTGGCAATAGCAGAGTTATTGGAGAACACATTGTTTTTACACCCACCAGTCAAGATCACTGGAGGTTTAGATCAAGATAAATTATCTAAAGCTAATTCATTTGTCCTGTAAGTAATGTTAACCAGAGGTAATGTCAGACAACTGAAGTTCCAACTGACAAAACCATTACATGTAAAAGCATGTGACATGCTACTTTTCAGATATTCCTGGTAACTCAAACTTGCTAATATGGAACCGGGTGACTAACATGCAACACGGATGCTCAATGCACCAAATGGCAATTTGTTCACAGGTTCAGTACTCCAGTCCAACTAATCCATATAAGGCACACCAGACCCATCGAGATAAGAAGTATTGTATTATAAATGTAAAACTGAACAATGAGAAAGTTCTTTTAACACCTCAAACCACAAATAATTCAGGACACAGAACTAAAGAGTTTCACTTGTATACTCCATCTGTTCCAAATTGTAAGTTGTTATGATTTTTTCTAGATACATAACTCTTAGTATATATCTAGACATAACATGTCTAAGATGCATAGCAAAAGCTATGTATCTAGAAAATCCAGAACGACTTACAATTTGGAATGGAGTCAGAAATAACTGCAAAACAAATTATACTATCATGATTTAAATGTTGGTAACCTGTACAAGGTTACAGGCCTTCAACCGAAAAAGGAAAGCAGGTAACAAGAACTACAGAGATTTACTTTGACCATATGATAAATACATAACTAAAACTTATGTAGACAGTTATGCATCAAGTACCTTGGAGGCAAAGAACGGCAACTCTGTCACAGTTGATTGCACAAAAGAGCACTCAACAATGTCCGGAACTCCATTCAGACCCTTCAAGCATGCATCTGCAAAAACAGCACCAGCATATCTGCGAAAAAAAAAGAGAAAGTGAATAACACTATTATAAAAACAAATTGCAGGGTTTGATTTAAAATCAGCATCAGCATAGATCTAATGTGGTTATGTAAAAAAAAGGTTGGTGGAGTATTAGAGCTTAGACACTGTGATATGAGGATTTTGTAAAACAAGAGAGTACATACAAGCAGAGCACTTATGGAAGCTAAGGTGAAGTTACAGAGAAATTCCAGGCAAGGGGGGTGTTAGGATGAGGGTGATTGCTCTGTATAATTAAAGAATATGGATCCAAATTCCACCTAACTAGACAGGGCCTTGCTCATATGGCACCAAATTAGTTGGAAAAGTAAGGTGCAAGATCTTGTACAGATGTTCAGGGCCTTTCATTTGGCGAGAAGATTCATTCAAATGGTAGTAGTGTCTTGAGCGGTATTTGACATGAATGCAATAATAGAAAGCTAATAAAGTAGAATGTGCAAGTTTTCCTATGCGAACAATGTCTACAAAAGCAGTGAATGTCTCTTACATTCACAGGTTGAATTCAATTATACTTGTACAATGAATATCATAAACTGCTAATGATGTTCATTACAGTTAGATAGCCTGATAGCTATACAACCAATTCTGACAGGAAACTGATGCAAATAGACATACAATCCAATGAATACAGGAACAACCATGAAACCGTAGTTGTAAATTTGGTAATTTTTGACAAACTATGCACAAGCAAGTAATGGACAATCATGCAGCGGCTAATTTATGCCACAGGTAGTTGTTCATAGAAAATTCAATGAAGGCAAGAATCATCCACTGACATAGTAGCTAATTAATGCCAGAGGAAGTTCTTCATAGAAAACCAATGAAGTAAAGAAGCATCTACTGATTGACTGGTTGCAGGGCATAGAAGAAAATACTCTTATAAAATTCCAAAAGGATCATAAACAGACAGGATATGCTATACTGCAACCAATAGACATGCTGACGACAGTCCACAAGTTCTCTAGACTTACGCCATGGACAATGTTGCAGAGCCCTTTCCAGCCTTTGCTTCAACAACCTCCGTCCCACCATCTTGTGTCCTCTTGGTGAGGGCCTCAATGTCTTCTTGGGACAATGAATTGCTTGCAGGAGTGGCCTGTATAAAACAGAAATTTGATTGAGTGACAATGAATTGCTTCATAGATATGAGGCAGATCATAGAATACACCTAGCATGACAATGGAAATGACTATCACTTGCATAGTGTATGTTAGTACAACGATGGATTATGCAATGTAAAACACTAACCAAATATAGCTTTAGAGTCCTTATACAATTGACAAATAGAAATTATTGAACCTAGGCAAACATTCTCTTTGCTAATCAACTTGCATGTTTTGCCAACAATATTCGTACTACTCGATCATCACAAGCCAAGTGTATGCTAATAGGTTATTTTGTCATTAATTATATATATTATAACTTGGAACATTTTGTAGGGATCATGTGCATCACTCTTGCAGGAAGCCTCAGACATGGTCCATGGATACAATACCTGTGAAAAGAGCGGCAGAATAGTAATACCGGCATGGCCCCCAACAACAGGAACATTCACCTCTGCAAAAGGCCACATGCAACACCTCATGTTAAGACTTAGAGATGAAAAGTTAATTCTAACCCATAATCTCAATTTCTAGAGCAGCTGCCAACTAAAACATCATATTATTACCAGTAACTGGCACGCCCGCCTTTCCAGCATAGAAAGTTTTAGCGCGAACCACATCAAGGGTAGTCACACCAAACAGCTTCTTCTCATCATAAGTAGCAGCCTTCTTGAAAACCTCCGCCGCAATCGGGACAGTGGAGTTGACAGGGTTGCTGATCATATTGACAAGAGCCTAAAATTCATATAATCAACATGATCAGTGTAATGGAACAAATTAAACAAGACAAGATGAAAAATGTTTACTGGAGATATACAAGGAACAAGCATGCATGGGAATGTTCACAGATCCCCCAATACATGTGAAGTTAGCTCTAGAAAGTGAGCCCTTCAGGTGCCAATTTCAAAGCATTGAGGCATTGAAGCTGGCAAATAGCACGTGGTGGAAATTCTGTATGTTTTGGGCAAACCGGTCCACTCCATGTCCTGTCAGATAGGTGTGTGTGCCACTTTATTTCACCAGATCAGCACTGAAGGCTAGATCTGCACCAATCCAACCACCGGCCATTCCAATTGCCCAAAGTAGAGTACCAAAATCCATGAACCAATCCTGAAATTTACCCCCTAAGCTGCAGATCTACAGTGGCAAGGGGCGCGCGACGCTTACGTTGGGGCAGTACTTGGCGATGGCAGTGCAGAGCCCCTTGACGATGCCGGCGTTGATGTTGAAGAGGTCGTCCCTGGTCATGCCGGGCTTCCTGGGCACGCCGGCGGGGATGATGACGACGTCGGAGCCCTCCAGCGCCTCCCCGAGCTGGTCGTCCCCCATGAGCCCCTTCACCTGCAGTAGCCAAGTGGAAACCAGTGAACTCGGATCCAGTCCGTCCGAGCCAAGGGAGCAGAGCGGGGAGTGTAGGCGTACCAGGGCGGGGGAGTTGATGTGGGAGACGTCGGCCGCGACGCCGGGGGTCCCGGCGATATCGTAGAGGGAGAGGGAGGAGACGAGCGGGTTGAGCTTCATGAGGAGCGAGAGCGGCTGCCCGATGCCGCCCGCCGCGCCCAGGATGGCCACCTTCCGCTCCGGGTTGGCCGAGGACGCGTAGCCGCGGCGGCTCCGGCGGAGGAGCTCGGCCGTGGACTTCATCAGCGACGGCCTCATCGTGTCGGCGCGGTCTGGTCTCGCTCGCTCGGGCGTTTCTCGCTGGAGATTTTGGTGGGGGAGCGGAGCGCAGCGGAGGCGGGCGGCGGCGGCGGGCGTGAGGCGCTTTAATAGAGGGGAGGGAAGGGCCCAAACTCCAAAGGGCGGATGGGATCTGAAGGCAAGTTGTTGGTGTTGGTGGCCGTGGGACGGTGGGAGAGAGAGAAAAGTTTTTTTTTTCTTTTTGGCCTTTTTGGCGTCTCGTTTTCGTCTCGTCGTCTCCGCCCGTTCGTCCGAGGTGATTTTTATTTCTGTTCTTCTGTGCCTTCTTGTTCTTGTGGTCCTGTCCACTTGGGTTGTTGATCTGGCTCACTGGCTGGCGCTGGCCGAGGTGGAAGGGTCCGTCACTAGCGCACTCAAAGAGTGCACAACGAGTGTGCGAGCACGACAGCACGGCGCAGCACGACTCGCACCACCTCGGTTCAGCGGTCAAGAATTCAAAGATACCTTGGTTTTGTGCATCACTTCTGGATGGGAGTGGACCGCCAAACTCACAGCTGAGCTGACAAGAACAGGAGGCGGCTACAAAGTTACAAACCCAACGGTTTCTGCGTCGCCGAGGTATGCCGCAACAGAATTTAGACGAATTATCATCTGTCTTCCTTTCGAATCCAGAGTACGGTATTATCACACATGAGCGGATGAGCCTCGCTGGCCGCCACAGCAATTTTGTTGTACAGAGAAATTAGAGTACGAGTACAATGATGTTACTCACTCTAACCATTTATGACATTCAAAAACGGGTCTCGCTAGATAGTATGCTATTTCGTGGACCGAAGGAATTCTTTGATGTTGAAAACTCCATCAACATCTATATAAAAAATGGCCGTTTATCTTTTGCGATGTACTCTTTTTATAAACCGGTGTCCGAAGCAATACTTGTTTTGCTTTCTATAAAAGCAGGGTTTTGGTTTTTATAAAAGCAGGACCAATGGCCTTTAGTCTAAAAAAAAAAAGACTCCTTTCGGTATAAAAAAACTACATCAACATCAGTTGTTGTGATAACATCATAGAAATCAATAAAAAGATCCTCTTCATCCCAAAAGAAGAGGTTATGTACAGGTTTTATACTGTGGATATCTCGATGATAAAATCACAAAGATTCGACTTGATATATGATTATAGGACTTGTCTATAAGTAGATATAGAGGCAAATGTCCATGAATTGGGTGTATATTAGAGTTCTGAGATTTCTGTTTTGTGGAAAATAAAAAAATTGATCTGCTCTGCTGTCTTCACATGTCTAATTTTTTGGGCTTGCTCTACTCACATGTTAAGCAAAAATTCTTAATAGGGAACTATGCCGCATCTACTGCACACAGATATACATATAAACCTGACACCAAACATACA
>CM041641.1:2786006-2803352 GCA_023333625.1 Bothriochloa decipiens | reverse complement strand
CATCTACTGCACACAGATATACATATAAACCTGACACCAAACATACAAATTATACACCAAACCTAAGTACCTGGAAATTAACAAGAAATAAGACGGAAGCACAACTATATGGTACAACAGACAAATAGATAATAAAATGGCAGCACTACGAGGGTTGCCACAGGAACGTTTAACATCAAACAGAGTTACAAAGCATTGTATAAAGTAGCCAGCAAATTCATGGTGACGAGTCCATCCATTTCCACACACAAATGTTGCAACACGTCCAATGAGAGAAAGATGATCCAGACAATGCTAACTCAGAGAGAGTTCACCCTAGGAACTTAAAAAGCAAGGCACAACTCCTGCTCAAGTCCAGAGACTCATGATCCTCTCTACTCGATCAGATCATCATCGTCATCAGGAAGTGGTTGGGCAGCCGCTGCAGCAAGCTCAGCTTCATGCCTGAGTAAATAGAAAGTAAATCAGTTCTTGCAACACTTCGAATTGAGGCAACAGATTAAAAGGATAATAGAAACACAAAATGATTATAAAGTGGACAAAAACCAAAAGGTGACACTCACTGTTGCTGCATAGCCATGTCAATGGTAACTTCCGGAGGCTTCAGGGCAACAGCTTCAACAAAGTGAAGGTTCAGATCGCTGTTAAGACCAAAGACATTATCAAGAATAAAGATATAGTTATATTTGGTTGTGAGCACAAGATGCAATGAACAAAACCAGGTTAGTCAGTTACCCAGCCAGTTTCCTTGCAAGGTAAAGGAAAGGCTTCTCAAAGTTGTAATTGCTCTTGGCTGAAATTTCATAGTACTGCAGATTCTTCTTCCTGTGGAAGGTGACCTGCTTGGCTTTCACCTGCCTGTTCTTCACATCAACCTTGTTACCGCAGAGGACAATGGGGATGTTTTCACACACCCTGCATGAATTCATAATTAAACATCAGAATTTCCCAACAAAATTATAAATAAGTACAAGTTTATAACAAAGAAAGGCTGCAACAAACCTGCACAGATCCCTATGCCATGTAGGGACGTTCTTGTATGTCAGCCTTGACGTTACATCAAACATGATGATTGCACATTGGCCGTGGATACTGCATGGGAATAGAAATCACAAAGAGTTCAGAAAATGTAACCAGAAATAGTTCGGTACTGAAAGCATACACTGACTTTACAGTGTATGTAAACTTGTTAGTTCAGATGTTACTGAAGAAATATCGCAAATAAGACTTACTAGTATCCATCCCTGAGGCCACCGAATTTCTCTTGCCCAGCAGTATCCCAACAGTAGAACCTGATCTTACCACAGTTCGTGGTGAAATCCAATGGGTGGACTTCCACACCGATGGTTGCTGAAACAACAAAGTGCATGAGAAGCTGTTAGTATTATTGATGGCAAGTTAAGTATCAAGGAAAACCAAAATCAACATGATACTTACGTTCATATTTCTTCTCAAATTCACCAGTGAGATGCCTCTTCACAAATGTAGTCTTACCTGCACAGAAAACATCAGGGATAAAAATCACACCGACAAAAGAAAGTGATTATAAAGCATAACAGATAGTTGTGATGTATAGAATAAATAGTCATACATCTCAAGTCTTTGAGTACAATAGCATTATGCCTTAACAACTGAAATTCAAACCATCTAGCTAATGAAGGTTGCAATTAAAAAAGATAAATGGCGTCTGGAAATAAGTTTTTTTATGCAAACAATCATGCAGTTTCGTACCAACAGTTAAGGTTGTGCATATTTAGCATTGAAAATATTGGAAACAAGAAATGATTCACATCCACCTCAAATTTAGTTGTACCAGAGGCAGCGCTAACTTAGAATAGAATACAGATTTGCTAAAATACAAGGGTTAATAAAACAACTAGATAACAAAGACTCATCCTTATAATTTTTTTAAGGTATTAAAACGACATCAGGCAAGGGGCAGGCAGCCCCTGTGATCCTCATGGTCTATGTGAAAAGGAACCTAAATGAGGACAAACAAATATAATTGTGCAGTTTATATATGATAAAACGAATCTAAATGAAGGGAGATAACTACATCTCAGACATGATAAAAATCAGTATTAGCGCAACTGCCTATCTAATATCCCAGTAACGGGGCTCGTGAGGAAACTAGGGGGAGGCAGCCCGTATGATGCACACAACGCCCCAAGTTCAATCCACCAGATCTCGTAGAAAAAATGGCAGCGTCTACCATTTCTAACAACCAATCGAGACAAGGAACGATTCGGAAACTCACCCGTTCCACCATCGCCGACGATGACGAGCTTGAAGCTGGGGTAATCCACGGTCCCCTGGTTCGGCAGCGCCTGCGAAAACAACAAAACATCGCGGATCAGACACACGCAGCCCCAGATCCGGGGATTAAACACGGCGGAAATCGGATCCCGTGCGGGGGCACTCACCATCTCGGTCGCACGGGAGGGGAGCCGCGCCTGATGCGGCGATGCTGGGGTTCAGAGCACGGGGGGAACAGCAAAACCCTAGAATTCGAACTGGAAATGGGGAGAGCCGCAGGTGGAGGCGGAGGACTTTATAGCTGCGGAGGCGTGTTGTTTTTTCACTCGGAGGTGCGGGGTTTTGGTAGCTTTGGATGGACGCAGGAATTGTGGCCGCCGGATCTTGGGCGGCGGGTGGGGATCGCATCCGGCTAGCTTTCGTCCCACGCGAGATTTCTGGCCGTCGGATCCGAAGGGCGTCGGGGGAGGGGTGGGCCGCGTGGGTTTGGCCCAACTCTTCTTTTTGTATGGTGTTTTCTTACGGCCCAGCAGATTTATTACTCTTCTTTTTGTATGGTGTTTGCTTACGGCCCAATAGGTTTATATTTTGTTCCTCTAAAAGAGGACAGATATGCGTGCTTGTGATCTGTACGGTGTGACAATGACATGATGTGATCGCAATCTGCGGACTAGACTACTACAATTTCTTTCACTGGGCCAGTGATTACAAAGTGGTTCATCTAATCTAATCTATCTACTAACGCTCAATTATCTAATCTATTTACCAACGCTCAATTATTTCCATAGACATGTGTCGATGCCCTGGAGTCTCCAGGAAATTTGGATTTCGTAACCGAGCAAAAAGACATCTTGTTGCTCAGACATCAACACTTGTGGCTGAATTGAGTTCAATCGTTTCTACCGCGGCATAGCTACATGTACACAGGCGTACAGCCAATGTGCTAACCATCACCATCACAAAAGACACGAGTATGATACAAGGAAACAGAACTTATTGGAAACTGGATTCATTTTATTGTGATTTAAAATCTTGGGCAGCGACAGTTTTACTGCATCCTGGACAAATAGGAGAAGAGAAATGGACATACTGTAGTTGTTCCTAGTTTGTATACTTTTTTTTCCTATGCATCTGTCTAGATACACATGGAGACCACAGTCTGAGGGAACGATCGACAAAATTTACAATGTGGTTGAACTAAATAATCGAGCTAAAGCACTACAGTGTAGGTAGGTAATTAACGCACAAATGTTTTTGACAAAAACATGTCGACGTCCATGTCTGGAGTCTCCAGGAAGTTTGGATTTCGTAAGTAGAGTAAGGGAGAAAAAGGCCATGAGTAAGACACGTTGGTGAATTTTCGCTTGTTTCTGAACACTATCACGTATTCCGTTCAACTAGTTGTGATTTAAAAAAAAAGACAGTAGTAATATTACGTTCAGAGTACGTGCATTCAGTACTTGAAGAGAAATCAAACGCAGAGTCTTGATCTCAGACAATCAGGATCAACTGAAAATGGTCTGACATCAAGTGTTGAACGAATATGTTTCTGTAGTTGCTGATGAAACGATATTCTTCATTGTTGTTGTCTTTTTTTAACAGTCACAGAAATTCCAAGCACGTGGCTGTTCTACAGTGTGGCCGCCCAGGCGTGTAGATACTATCGACAGAATTTAAAAAGTGGTTGAATTAAATAATAATCGCGCTAATTGCACTACAGTGTAGGTAGGTAATTAACACTCAATTATTTTTGGCAGAAACATGTCGATGTCCAAGTCTGAATTTCGTAAGAACAAAAGGGCCATCAATATGACACGTTGGTGAATTTTCTCCGGGTCTGACACTATTGTGTGTATTACAATCAGCTAGTTTTGATCGAAGGACAGTAGTATTAAGTTCAAAGCACGTGCATTTCAGTGCTAAATGCAGAGTGTTGATCTCAGTCTCAGACGATCAGGATCAGCAGAAAATGACACGACAACAAGAGTTGAACGAATATGTTTCTATAGTTGCTGGAAACGATATTGCTTGATCTTGTCTTGGATTCAGTCACAGAAATTCCAAGCACGTGGTTGTTTGTGCACATGCTTGCAGGCTGCAGCAGCCTCATGCTTTACAGTACTTGCGAACACATGGTTTTTACATAATCATTGTGGAGCGTTCTTGTTGTGTGATGAGAGATTGTCAACATGCCAATATTTTGGTACGTGATTGGTTCGGTGGTTCTTCTAATCCCCTGGCACAGGGTTATGTGTCGAAACGGTGTCTCTTAGCTTCGTGATGTGTAAGTGTGGAGTCCGGAGACGGTGGCAGCGGTCGAAAGAAGGTCAAGTAGGGCGTGCCGTGCTGACGGACCGGTTGCGGTGAAGGGCGGACATGAGGATTGGATCGAGGGACCAAACGGCCGGGTGGCCAAGCCGCGGTGGCTGACATTTGAGACATCGACGAGCGCAAGTGTACATGGCAGGGGACGTGTACGGGCTACGCTACTCATGGACGGTTTGGTGGTTAGCCCTCAAAACCATCGGCGACGGTTTGGTGGTTTGGCCTCAAAACTATCGACAGGGGATGCGTACACGGTACGATACTCGCGGACGGTTTGGTGGTTTGTCATTAAAACCATCGGTGACGGGTTTCCCGGGTTTGGGCCATCAAAACTCGAGCGGAGGTCCCGATGCGGACGGACGGCACGTGGCGGCATCGGGGAGATCGCTTCGGAGCGAGGCTACCGGTGAGGAGGCGCGGTGGCCGTCGGATCAGGAAAACTCGAGTTGGACCACAATGCCCCTGGCTAGGTGGTTCTCTCTTAGAATATCTAGGGGTAAAAGTGGAATTATGTAATAAGACTATAAATAAGAGGGACTGCCTCCACTCAGTCTCACCTATCCCATTCCAATGTTAGGGTTTTCCATTCTCTAGTCTTTCAGAGTGTGTAAGGTCCACTGCAAGACTTTTGTAGTGATTTGTTTGTGGGAAGAGCACCCCCTAGTGTGCTCGTGTCCTCTGGGCTTTTACCTTCATGTGAATTTCGTGATGAATCTTGTTGTTCTTGAGTTATTCATCCCGAGTTCCTCTCCCCCTCTAATTTCATGGTTAGATTTCTTCTATTTTACATCGTTTGAGTCTATTTTTTTACGTTGATTCAAGCTATGACGTGAGAGGATCAATCCCACTGAAGGGTTTGAGCTAATTCCTCACGAGCAAGTAGATCGATGTGATTTTGTGTTCATGGCGAGTTCTTAGCGGTTTTCTCACCCCTTTCTTGATTTCTCTTGATTCGTGTCAAATTGGGCCATGAACTTTTAGAGGTAGCTTTCCTATTGCCTTGTGAACCTACGGTTAAAATTTCGTGGCAATCGGAGTTGATTTGACCGAGAAATCAAATTTTTCTTGTTCCGGGCGATTTCCGCGTGATTCTGTTCGTGCTGATTTTTTGACCTGCGGACAGTCCACCCCTTTGAGCCTGGACAGTCCACAAGTCAAGTTTTGGTGCGTTCTGATCGCGTTCTGGGTCTGAAGATTGGTCCACTACATTTGACCTGCGGACAGTCCACACTTGGGGGCCCGGACAGTCCGCCCTTGTGCCAAAAAGGCTGATTTCGCTCATTCTGGGTCTCAAGTTTGGTCCACTCCTTCTGACCTGTAGACAGTCCGCACTAGGGGGTCCGGACAGTTCGCCCCTGTTCTAGAAAGGTTGTTCTCGCTTGTTTGGCTCTTGCTTTCATCTTCTTTCATGGGGTTCTCTTTATGCCTAAGACTTCGCGTGGGATATCTTGCTACCCGTTAGCACTGTATCACTCGTATTTTGTGAGGTTTTGTTCTTGGGGTTGTTTGCCGAGCTGAGGACCTAAAGTTTCGAAAGAAATTTTTAGGCTCCCATCCACCCCCCTCTGGTCGCCTATCCGATCCTTCAATTGGTATCGGAGCCGGTTAAGGATCACTTTCACCTTAATCGGTCCGTGATCCACAGAAGGCGACATGGCTTTGCAACACCGGTCGGGTAAGCCGCCCCAATTCAATGGGGAGAACTACTCGTACTGGAAGATCCGAATGCAAGCATATTTACAAGGGATCGATTGGCGTGTTTGCGAGATCATTGAGAATGCTGACTACCAGGTGCTTGATGCACGCGTCAATCAAGAGCAGATCGACCAACACAATGCGAACAATATCGCTCGTGCTAAGCTTTATGTTGCTTTATCGATTCCTGAGTTTGATCGTGTCTCTGATTATGTGACGGCTCGAGAGATCTGGAGGAGGCTTCAAAGCTTCCATGAGGGTACAGCCCATGTCAAAACCAGACTCTACGAGACATACAAGCGAGAGTACGAGAACTTCACTCAAGTGGGTGGAGAAACTGTTGACTCGATGTTTTCTCGCTTTACCACCATCGTGAACAACATACGAGCCAACAATGCAGCTATGCCCTATGACGATCATTAGAGAGCAATCAAACTCTTGTATGCTCTAGATCGGAGGGTCTGGGAGGTCAAGGTGTAGGCGATCATCGAGTCGACCAACTACGAAACCCTCACCGTGGATGAGCTGTTCAGCAAGCTCAAGTCCACCGAGATCGACCTCCAGACGCAGGCGAGGATCGAGAACCCGTCTGCCCCAACCATGGCTTTGGTGTCAGGTAACGCAAGTTCAAGTTCAGCTTTGACTAACCCATTACCTTTGTTGCTTGCCTTGTCTTCTCTTGTGTCTGCAACAGAGGAGCAGATGGAGGCTCTTGAAGATGATGAGTTGGTGCTGGTCATCAGTCGGTTTTCACGGTTTCACAACAACCGCTTGAACTGCCGATGTGGTGGTCCAAAGGAGGGATGCTACAGGTGTGGAGACCCTGACCACTACATCGCCAGTTGCCCCAAGAAGGACAAGTCCTCCGACAAGTATGACTACACCAAGCACAAGGACAAGCGCGAGCACACCTCCACCAAGCGCAAGGGCAAGCGCGAGCACACCTCCTCCAAGCACAAGTCCAAGGGAGGTTCTGAAAAGGAAGTGCTCAGGAAGCTCCTCGAGAAGCAACAGGCAGAACAACAAGCCATCCTCGACGCCCTCAGCGATCGTGAGAACTCCACCGACAACGACTCCTCTACTTCTAGCGACGATAACTCAAAGCGCAAGATCAAGGACAAGCTGGGTGGACTTTGCTTCCATGCCGAAACCACCAAGCAAGGCTTTTGTACCATGGCACTTGACAAGGAGGTCAACCATGGATCTGAGGTGTCAGGCAGCGATTGTGATGCACACAGCAACGACTCCAAGTCTGAGGTATCACTTTCTGCTGATGAGCTTGCCGCTGAAGTTGAGAGAATGACAGATATTTTGTTGAGTCAGGATAAATTGCTTAAGCGTGCTTCTTGTGAACGCAATTACTTCAAGCGTAAGATTCTCATAGCCTTAGATGAACTTGAGCGCGCAAAGAAGGATATAGTCGTTGTGTCTGACGAGACTGAGTGCGATGAATGCGCTGTTCACATGTCCAGTCTTGTGTCCTTGCAGTCCAAGTACTCTGATTTGGTTGAAAGGTTTGACAGGGCTAGAGCTGAACCTATTTTGTCAGGTCCTTGCAAGTCATGTGCTGAGTTATGTTTTGAGCTTTCTGAGAAAGCTGCTAGGATTGCTTTGCTTGAGAAGTCTAGTACAGATGGTTCTAGTGCTCGGTGTGTTTGCTGTGAGGCTTTGGAGCTAGAGCTAGCTAATTGTAGGAATGACAAAAGAAAGACCGAAGAATAAAACACATTCCTTCGTCACATGTTGAGTTGGCTTTCTTGCAGTGAGCCATAATTGGGCATGATGATGAGTCAGTACAAGAGGGGTACTGACACAACGGGTTTAGGCTTTGCTTCAGGTGGGAAGGGTGATAATGTTTTTGGCAAGGTTGGTGAATATAGTGGTTTGAGCATGAGTGAGAAACCCACCAATCCTTTCAAGCCCATCAAGATAAACCCACCTAAGCCCTCTGAGCCTACCAAGCCCATTGTGAGGGATGGAGTGATTGATGAGAATCCCAAAGCTCTACCTCAGAAACAAGTGTGGATTCCAAAACCTAACCACCTCAGGAACCCACTTGACACTTTGCCAAACATCTCTGATAAGCCCCTTCTTAAGGCTAAACCACCTCCAAGAGTGAACCATGTCCACAACAGAGTGAGTCACCCACAACCCAAGAGAGAGGTGTACCACTGTGAGTATTGCAAGAAAGGATGGTCACTTGTTTGAGTTCTGCTTTAGGAGGAAGAGAGATGAGAGGCGTAAGTTTGAGCTTTCACACCAGAACATGCATCGTCCATTTCATGGCATGCATGCTTCACTTGCTCAGAGGAGTAATGCTAGGCCTAGAGGTGAAAGACCTCAAGGTGCTAGGCCCTAGTTTGTGAGACCATAAGGTGGTCGTGCCCGGCGAGGTCCAAGTCGTCCTCAATACGACTCAAGGTCTCATGGCAGTGGCTATCAGTCTTACACTTCTAGCGGACCATGTTTTCCCTTTCATGGTGATCGCTCTGTTTGTTAGCCTAGGATGAGTGGTTTTTCAGCTAACCCCTTTTCTGAACAAATGGTCCAACACTGGTATGCTTCACAGTTTACTAACCCCAGTGTTGAGTCATTTGCCCATCCTATGTCATTCTATTGAGCAGGTCGGAGGACGTGGGTGGAGAACATGCATTTGATGGAAATTGATCTTTTGGTGTGGTCAAGAGTTGATGGTTCTCTACACCCACGTTGGTGGACTCTGAGAGGCATGTGTTTTGTTGTGGCACCAACACACACTTTGTGAGCTATCATATACACTCATACCTTGTATATTCATGCATCGATACTAGTAGTATGAGGTGGTTGTTCATGTGCTCACTTGTATAGTTCTTACTTGTATCATGCTTTTATATCTAGTTTAGCATGTTTTATCTTGTGTATCATATGCCATGCTAACCTTGTGCATATCTTGGTGGATTAGCCACTTTTCATGTTAGTGTGTGATACTCATGAATATTTTGCCATACTTTATCTTGTGCTCAAATTGTGTAGTTGATATTGTGTTCATTAGGTATCTTTTTAGTTAGCTTTTGCATAGTTACATGTATCCTTTTGACATGTTTTGGTAGCCCAAGCTTTTAGCTTTTTTAATTAGTTTCATGTTACATGCTTTTACTTCTTCTTTGATATTATTGTGCATTGTAGCATGAGTTGAGCTTTTGGTTGCTTTTGGGTTTGCTGTGTCGTTAGATTGTTCTTGGCTCTTTTGAGTTTTCCTTCTCTTAGAATTGGATCTTTTTCTTGTGGTTTTTTTGCCTTTTATTTTCTAGCTTTTTTTTGCTAAGCGTCTTTGTTTAAGGGGGAGTTTGGCCTCTTTCGAAGGAAAGTTTGGTGGTTGCTGTAACACCTCTGGTGTTATATTAACTAAAACCTACCATGTCATCATATGCACTGCAAAGCATTCATGATTAGGTCAACCTTGATGTGCATTAACTAAAACAAATTTATATTTCATAGGTTGATTGTATTTCTGGAATGTGTTGTCACATGAAATAATAAAACCCTACTTTCGAATGTCATCTCAAATACTTAGTTTATATTCTATGTACTTGAGGTGTAAACCGTGTTTACACTAGTGTCAAGCATAGTGTATAAATCTAAGTCCAACCCTAAAAATGATTTCCATATTTGAAGTTGAATTTGGATTTCAAAGCTTATTCCCAAGTCTTGCAATTCAAATTTAAATTCAAATTAGAAAGCTATAAAATATTTTCAAAAGTCAACTTGGTCAACCAAGGGTGTCATTGGGTCATTGA
The DNA here is from genome assembly GCA_023333625.1 of Bothriochloa decipiens. Lineage (NCBI taxonomy): Eukaryota > Viridiplantae > Streptophyta > Magnoliopsida > Poales > Poaceae > Bothriochloa > Bothriochloa decipiens. The sequence goes on along the minus strand of CM041641.1, from coordinate 2,793,300 downwards.
CCTAAAAATGTCCTTGGATGATGTATGTGATCACTAATAACCAACCAATTAAATTAGAAACCAAATCGAGTTTGAATTCGGTTTCAAAAAACCCTTTATTTCAAAACCTAGTTTTATCCCCTTTTCTGTAATTCAAAATCTATAAGGAATTTGGGGATACTCTAAAAAGATAGTTTGTAGACTTGACAAGAGCTACAAAGTTGGTTTATAAAGTTTTTTAAGTTTCCACAAAGAATTTCAAATAAATTTGAAAATATAGTTTTCCAGCATTTGACCCCTTTTGATTTTAAAACCATAATTCAAAACTTATGCATAATTTGGGAAAACTTTGTATATGAAAAAGGTTTGGTTTGAAAAGTTAAACATTTCATAGTTTTGAAGATTTTCAAATTTTATTGAAAAATCAAAAGTAATTTCAAATGTTTGTTTCTAGGGTTTTATTCCCCTTTTGAATTTGAATTCATATTTCAAAATCCAAACAGAATTTGAGGATGACAGTTAAATGAAAAGTGTAGCTCTTGAAAAGTTATGCAAATGATATTTTTGGATATTTTCAATTTCTTATATAAATTTTGGAGTAATTTATAATTTCAAACGAGTGGCATTTCTATAATTTGCTTGAACAGCACCGAGACCTATCGTCGGCCGCCATCGCCGGCTTCTCAAGCCACGCCGCCGTCCACTGCCGCATATGCCACGGCCGCCAGCGTGCTCCTGGACGCGTGAAGCTTCATCCCCGTCGTGTCGCCCGTCTATACTCGCCCCTGCCCTATAAATAGGTCAGCCGCCGCCTCTCTTCTTCTTCTTTCTCCCTGCCGCCGCCGCCGACGACCTCGCTCCGCCGCTTCAATTCGCCGTCGTCGCTCCACTGTTGCTCAATTGCTCTTTCCATAAGCTCCGCCTTTACCTTGCGCTTCCTCTGAGCCAGTTCGTGCCCGCTCTCGCCGTCTGAGTTGCCCGCACGACGTCGTCTTCCTCGCGACCCGTCGCCGAGCCGCCGCGAGCTTCCTCGCCGTCCACCTCCGCCAAGGTGGAAAACATATTTCCTTTAACCCTCTCATCATGCTCTCCGTGCTATCCTGCTCCTCATGTGCACCGTGGTTCACTCTCTGGTACACAGGACACGCCGTGACGCCATCCTTGCCACAGGAGCGCCGCCGTCCACAGCTCGACTCAGCCACTCTGAGCCTTCATCTTCAAGTGCACCAGAACTATGGTGAGCTCCTGTGTCCTTCCATGCCCTCAATTTCACCTCTCTTGCGCCTAGGGTCCAGCCACCGTGGCTCGCCGCCGGCATGGCTTTGCCAGCGCCGTCGCGTGCGTAGCCGTTTGAGCTAGGGGCCAGGAATAGCTTCATCTTCTGGCCCAACGCGTTCGAGTTGATGTCCTGCACCTGCCTGTGCACTCGCCATTACCGAAAAAGTCTCCGGTGAGAGTTGCCGCCGCGTCGGAGCTCCGCCGTGCCGCCATGGCCGCCGGCGTGGGTGTCACCGTCGCTCCGCCGCAACGTTAGCTAGCTCAGTTTGCTCGCCGTGTCGAGGTGATCGTGTAGGTGCCAACCCTGTGGCCGGAGACCTCACCGTCGGCGAGAAATCGCCGGTCAACGGCGTCGGCCGGCTTGGTCAGCGTGGGAGCACTGTTTCCTTTTTTCTTTTTCTATTTTCAGAAAATGTTTAAAAATGTTTTTTCTTTGGAAAATCATAATAATTTATGTATAGCTCGAAAAATTCTAAAAATTTCTGTGTATGTTATTTATGATGTCATATACCTAGGAAAAATATGAAATATCAAATTTGAATAATTTTTGCATAAGTTAAAATTGGCTCTTTTAATTGAAAATTGGACCTTCAATGATTTTTAATAAATAAAATAATTGGCTTTTAATTCTGAAATTTGTTTTGCCATCTAATTAGACCAAGAGCTTTTTAAAATAAAATTGTGAGCTTAATTAGACAACTTTAATTTTTATGCCTTTATTTTATGCTTTTAAATAATTAATTAACCCCTTTAATTAAGTTTAATCATTATAGGAATTGTTTGACTTTGGGATTTATTGATGACCTTGGGTCATTAACCCTAATGACCTTTGGTACTTTAATTAATTGTTTGCGCCTACCTGGATCATGTCATTAGGGCTTAATTAATATTATTTTATGTGTTTAATAACTTTCTTAAATAATGTAGTTAACCCTAATAAACTTAGTAAGTATGTTTTGGGTGGCTTGCAACTTTACCTTGAAGGAAAGTTGTACTCAAGCCTTTAATTTGGTTGTGCATCCATCAAGCATCATGTTTACTATTCAATCATGTTGAAGCATATCATTGTATCGTATAGTTTCCGATAACGGAGAGTTTAACGTTGTCGCCCTAGATCCGAAGGAAGAGCAGACTCAGGAGATCGGAATTGATCCAGAGCCCAAGACCATCTACCCCGAATACCAAGGCAAGCCACGAATGCATTCAAACCCTATTCTATTTTATAAAAGTTTTATCGCTTCAGTTATGATATGTTGCATTAAGTAATAGGAGTTGAGTGAAAACCCACCAACTGCATTACCTGTCTTACTTCCATAATTCCTTGTTACCTGTTCTAAAATATGCATAGTAATGCTTAGCCCTGCTTAATTAATTAAGTGTTCAGAAGTAAAAGAATGAAAAAGATGAGTTTGGCTTTATCTGTTGAAATCATGATGATAGTTAATAAATCGAGTCCGGACGGCTAACTTGAGTCCCTCTGTAGTGTTTTCGTCTATTGATGCCCTAGGTCCCATGTCGATGTTGAACTGGTGATATCAAGAAACTAGAAATCCACATGCATGAAGTGACATACAGTGGGCCAGAGTCCTCACGTATGTCATGGAGTGGCTTATAGTGGGCTAGAGTCCCCACACATGTCATAGTGTGTTATACTGTGGGTTTAAGTTCCCATGTATATCGGTACACTGGGTCGAAGTGCTCACGTGTATCATGTGGTGATATATGGCTGCGGTTGTTATCCCGGTATATCGGTTCATCTGATATGCTTAGGAGTTAGAGTCTCCTGTATATCAGTGACCTAGGTCCTAGCTGGGTATATGAAAATGGATTCGAATCGCCGTTGCTTCTCGGAGAAGAAGACTCGATCGGTGTTCATCATCGTAGTAACAACTTGAATATTGAGTAAGGTTTAAGAAGAAAGTTGGTTGGTAATTTTGATCTTGAGCAAGATCGTTTTTCTTTCTTTCAAGCTTTTCTGCAAAATTTCTTATCTCCTGCAAGCCTTACCTTGTCCCTCTAGCCTGCATTTCCTGAGTTTTCACCCCTCTTTTTCGTCGGGTCAGTCTTATTGAGTACTTTTGTACTCAGGGTTTGTTGAACCCTTGTTGCAGGTGAGCCTCATGGGCAGGAATGCTTCGCATCCTGCTGTATGACAGTCGTCGAGGAAAGTGACGACAAATAGGATATCTCGCTCTTGGGCAGAGCATATAATCAAGGTTGATATAATAAGTTATATTGTTATTCCACTGCTACTATGGTTTGTAATAATTCAACTTATGGTTTGTAAATTAAAACTAAACAGTTTGTAAATTTATGTTATTGTAATCCTTTCGCTCTTTTACTCCAATGTATATTATTTGTATAAAACTGTTGTAATACTGCAATGTTTCTTTGTAATGATGGATCCTGCTCGGAGAATCGTGGATGATTCGGGATTTACCCGACAGACCTTTTAAGTTTTATGGAATATATTCATGGTTATTTGGAGTCTGTTTAGACAATAATCATGCGTGTGGGCCATAGGATTTAGGAGGTTCTGCCACATTTGCTACCCATTTTAGTTGTGGGTTGCTTTGGTTCTTGTATAGTAGTCCTTTCTTTCTTCTTTTGCTTTTGTATCATATTGCATTGCATATCATCATGTATCATATATCATGTGCTTAGCTTTACTTGTATAGTTTGTTGATTAAGGTTATACTCTTGTTGATATGATCTATGGATACATGATGGCTATATAGTAGCTTAGTATCTCTTTGATCAACTTGATACATGTTATGAGCTAAGCATGTTTTTGAAATATGAATATGCTTAAATACTTGATGAAATCTGAAAAACTTATTCACCTCTGAGATAGCAAGTAGCATGTGTAGGATTTGTTGAGATCCATGTGCTTTTATTTGTATGCTCTAGTTGCTATGTCTCATGTTTCTTGAATCATACACTTAGCTCGGACTCTTGATATCTTTATGCTAAAACTTGATGTCTAAAGCTAAGTGATGAATATGCTTTTGAGTTGGATCTTTACTGTCCCACGTCAATGTCACGAGATTGCTTCTCATTCTTCCGAGTGAGAACTTGGGCATTGTAGTGTTAGTCTCAACCATTCATGACGAGATAGCTTCCCACTTGCACATAGGGATGAACTCGGCGTGGTTGCAAAACATGATAAAAATAACATAATTTTTGGCGGACAGTTTTGATCCTCTCACATACACATGTCTAAAAATAACCTTGTAATCCGTTGTAACACTCCGATTAATGTTGAAGCTACAAGTGTTAAGTTCTTCCTTGAGACATGATGTATGATCGTTATATGGGGTAGTTCACTTTTGTATACATATGCTAGCACTAGTTTGGTCTCCTGCTTATATGTGCTATGTGCTATCCTCTTTGGTGAACACCTTTTATGAGATATGCTTAAAATTGATCAAAATGCTTATGATTCATATTTTGTTCATTTGATCAGTTTGAGCATTGGCCTTGTCTTGCGCCTGTTGTACTACATATACCGTACCAACTTGAGCATGTTTTTAATCCACTTGCTATACTCCTAAAGCTTTGTATGTCCGCATTGTGCATCTCATAGCATGATTTGATGGGAAGCTTTGTGGCAGAACCTCCTAAATCATATGGCCCACATGCATTATTATTGTCTAAACAGACTCCAAATAACAATGAATGTGTTCCATACGACTTAAAAGGTTTGTCGAATAAATCCTGAATCATCCACGATTCTCTGAGCAGGATCAATCATTACAAAGAGACATTACAGTATTACAACAGTTTTATACAAATAAGATATATCAGAGCGAAACAGCGGAAGGATTACAATAACATAATTTTACAAACATTTAGTTTCAAACCTTACAAACCATAAGTTTAAAGTGTACAAACCATAAAAGTAGTGGAGTAGCGATAGATAACTTTATTACAATACCAGGCGATAAGCTCTGCCCAAGAGCCAACATCCTACTCATCGTCACTCTCCGCAACGACTGTCATGCAACAGGATGCGTAGCACTCCTACTCATGGGACTCACCTGCAACAAGGGTTCAACAAACCCTGAGTACAAAAGTACTCAACAAGACTGACCCGACGAAAGAAAAGGGGTGAAGACTCAAGAAATGCAGGCTAGAGGGTCAAGGTAAGGCTTGTAAGAGATAAGAATTTTTGTGGAAAAGCAATTACAGAAAGGAAAGTTTCTTTCTCTAGATCCAGATTACCAACCAACTTCATTTTGATATCTTATCATCATTCAAGTTGTTACTACGATGATGAACACCGATCGAGTCTTCTTCTCCGAGAACAACAGCGATTCGAATCCATTTTTATACCCAGCTGGGACCTAGGTCACTGATATACAGGAGACTCTAACTCCTAAGCATATCAGATGAACCGATATACCGGGATAACAACCGCAGCCATATATCACCATATGATACACATGAGCACTTTGACCCAGTGTACCGATATACGTGGAAACTTAAACCCACAGTATAACACACTATGAAATATGTGGGGACTCTGGCCCACTATATATCACTCCATGACATACGTGGGGACTCTGGCCCACTGTATACCACTTTATGCATGTGAATTTTTTAATTTCTCGATATCACCAGTTCACTATCGACACGGGACCTAGGGCATCAACAGACGAAAACACTACAGAGGGACTCCTTTCCCAATGCAAGTTAACCGTCCGGACTCGATTTAATAACTATTATCACGTTTCCACAGATAAATCTATCCTCATCTTTTTCATTCTTTTATTTTTTGATAACCTAACTTATTAAGCAGGGCTAAGCATTACTACGTATTTTTCATATAACAGGTAATAAGGAATATGGAAGTAAGACAGGTAATGCAATTGGTGGGTTTTCACTCAACTCCTAATACTTAATGCAACATTTCATAACTAAAGCGATAAAACTTTTATAAAACAAAGGTAGGGTTGGAATGCATCCGGGGCTTGCCTTGGTATTCGGGGTAGACGGTCTCAAGCTCTGGATCAACTCTCGATTCCTGAATCTTCTCTTCCTTGGGATCTGGTGCGACAATGTTAAACTCTCCGTTAACGGAAACTATACGAGAAAATGATATGCTTCAACATGATGGAATAGTAAACATGATGCTCGATGGATGCATGACCAGATTAAAGGCTTGAGTACAACTTTCCTTTACGATAAAGTTGCAAGCCAACAAAACTTACTCACTAAGTTCGTTAGGGTTAACTACATCTTTAATGAAATTTATTTAAGCACATAAAATAACGTCGATTAAACCCTAATGACATGATTAAGATAAGCACAAATAATTAATTACAGTGCCAAGGGTCATTAAAGTTAATGACCCAAGGTCATCAATCAATTCCAAAGTCAAACAAACCCTATAATGATTGAACTTTATTTAAAGGGATTAATTAATTAATTAAAGGCATAAAATAAAGGCATAAAATTAAAGTTGTCTAATTGAGCTTAAAATTTTATTTTGAAAAGCTCTTGGCCTAATTAGATGGAAAAATAAATTTCAGAAATAAAAGCCAATTATTTTATTTATTAGAAATCATTGAAGGTGCATTTTTCAATTAAAAGAGCTAATTTTAACTTATGCAAAAAGTACTCAAATTTGATATTTTATATTTTTCCTAGGCAGAGAACACCATAAAGAGCTTATCTATAAATTTTTAGAATTTTTGGAGCTATACATAAATTACTATGATTTTTCAAAGAAAATAGCATTTAAATCATTTTCTAGAAATAGAAAAAGAAAATGGAACAGTATCGACGGCCCGCCGGCGATTGACCGGCGATTTCTCGCCGGCGGCGAGGTCTCCGGCCACGGGGTTGGCACCTACACGATCACCTCGACACGGCGAGCAAGCTGAGCTAGCTAATGTGGCGGCGGAGCGACGGCGATACCTACGCCGGCGGTCATGGCGGCACGGCGGACCTCCGACGCGGCGGCTCGGCTCACCGGAGCTATTGCTGGGGACGGCGAGTGCACGGGCACACGCAGGGTACTCGGGCGAACGCG
>CM041641.1:2704171-2785996 GCA_023333625.1 Bothriochloa decipiens | reverse complement strand
CGGGCACGGTGCGCACGTTGGTTTACTGGAAAACGGTCGGAGGCGAGATGCGGTCGGCGGCGCTGATGGCGGCGGCGGACTCCGGTGGCAAGGTCGGCGTCCCGGTGATCCCTGTGCACCAACGGAATGTCAAAGGTGCGTAAGGAGTAGGAGAGGACGAAGAACACGATGGGGAGGTTAAAGAGAATAAATAACCTACCCTGGTGGCGGTGGCCGGCGAAAAAGCTCGCGGTGGCTCGGCGACCGGTCGCGAGAAAGATGACAGGCGACGAGGGCAGGCACTAGCTGGCTCAGAAGAAGCGCAAGGTTGAGGCGGAGCTTCTGTCAAGAATAATCGAGCAGCGGTGGATCGACGGCGGCGAATTTTGACGGCGGAGGACAGTCGTCGGCGGCGGCAGAAGGAAAAGAAAGAAGACGATGACGGCGGCCACGCCTATATATAGGGCAGGGTGGAGGTGCGAGCTGGTGACACGCGGCGGTGACACGCACGCGTATATATATGGCGGCCACCCATAGCTTTCGATGTTGTTCAAGCTAATTACAGAAATACCACTCATTTAAAATAATAAATTACTCAAAAATTTATATAGAAATTTGAAAATCTCCAAAAATATTATTTGCATAACTTTTTAAGAGCTACACTTTTCATTTAACAAATAATTTGAAATTCTGCATAGTTTTTGAAATATAAACTCAAATTCAAAAGGGGAATAAAACCCTAGAAATAAACATTTAAAATTACTTTTGATTTTTCAATAAAACTTGAAAATCTTCAAAACTATGAAATGTTTCACTTTGCAAACTAAACATGTTTCATATATAAAGTTTTCTCAAATTATGCATAAATTTTGAATTATGCTTTTAAAATTAAAAGGAGACAAATGCTGGAAAACTGTATTTTCAAAGTTATTTGAAATTCTTTTTGGAAATTTGAAAAACTTTATATACCATTATTGTAGCTCTTTTTGGAATCTTGAAATTATTTTGAAAAGGGGATAAAACCAGGTTTTGAAATAAAGGGTTTTTGAAACCGAACTCAAACTCGATTTGATTTCCAATTTAATTGGTTGGTCATTAGTGATCACAAACATCATCCAAGGACATTTTTAGGTCAATGACCCAATGACACCCTTGGTTGACCAAATTGACTTTTGGAAAACATTTTATAGTTTTCCAATTTGAATTTAAATTTGAATTACAAAACTTGGGAATAAGCTTTGAAATCCAAATTCAATTTCAAATATGGAATCATTTTTAGGGTTGGACTTAGATTTATACACTATGCTTGACACTAGTGTAAACACGGTTTACACCTCAAGTACATAGAATATAAACCAAGTAATTTTGGATGACATTCAAAAGTAGGGTTTTATTATTTCATGTGACAAAACATTTCAGAAGCACAATCAACCTATGAAATGTAAGCTTGTTTTAGTTGATGCATATCAAGGTTGACCTAAACATGGATGCTTTGCGGTGTATATGATGACATGACAGGTTTTAGTTACCATAACACCAGAGGTGTTATAAGCTTCTTTTGTGTGAACTTGATAAGTGCATTTGTCAACAAGCGGGAGAATGATTCCACAAATCCAGAGTGTGCATTTATGTGCATTTGTGAGGTTGATACACTTGTTAAGGGGGAGTTTCACATTTGCTTTTGCTAGACGTGTCGAGTCGTTTGCCTTTGTCTTGAGGGTCTAGCCGCTTTCAGGTGCTTTGAGCTTGTTTTGCTTGGTTGCGTCGAATCATTGCCCATGTCTTTGGGGACCAAGTTTTTGGCTTTTCTTTGCTCATTATGAGTGACCCATTTCGAGCTTTTCTTTGGCTTTTGGTCACTTGAGTGGGGTTTTCTCTGGCTTTGTGTTGGTGTTGACAATGCACTCATCAAGGGGGATATTGCTAACAAATGGTTTTACATAACCATTGTGGAGCGCCCTTGTTGTGTGATGAGCGATTGTCAACATGCCAACACTTTGGTGTGAGGTTGGTTCGATGGTTCTTCTAATCCCCTAGCACAGGGTTATGTGTCGAAACGGTGTCTTGGCTTCGTGATGTGCAGGTATGGAGCCAGGAGGCGGTGGCAGCGGTCGGGAGAAGGTCAAGTAGGGCGTGCCGTGCTGACGGACCGGTTGCAGTGAAGGGCGGACGCGAGGCTTGTATCGAGGGACCAGACGGCCGGGTGGCCAGCCGCGGTGGCTGACATTTGGGACATCGACGAGCGCAAGTGTACACTGCGGGGAACGCGTAGGGGCTACGCTACTCGCGGATGGTTTGGTGGTTTGCCCTCAAAACCATTGGCGATGGTTTGGTGGTTTGGCCTCAAAACCATCGGCGGAGGATGCGTACGCGGTACGATACTCGTGGGCAGTTTGGTGGTTTGTCCTCAAAACCATCGACGGCGGGTTTCTCGGGTTTGGGCCATCAAAACTCGGGCGGAGGTCCCGATGCGGACGGACGGCACGTGGCGGCATCGGGGAGATCGCTTCGGAGCGAGGCTACCGGTGAGGAGGCGCGGTGGCCGTCGGATCAGGAAAACTCGAGTTGGACCATAATGCCCCTGGCTAGGTGGTTCTCTCTTAGAATATTTAGGGGTAAAAGTAGAATTGTGTAATAAGACTATAAATAAGAGGGACTGCCTCCACTCAGTCTCACGTGTCCCATTCCAGTGTTAGGGTTTCCCAGTCTCTAGTCTTTCAGAGTGTGTGAGGTCCACTGTAAGACTTTTGTAGTGATTTGTTCATGGGAAGAGCACCCCCTAATGTGCTCGTGCCCTCTGGGCTTTTACCTTCATGTGAATTTCGTGATGAATTTGTGTTCTTGTTGTTCTTGAGTTATTCATCCCGAGTTCCTCTCCCCCCTCTAATTTCGTGGTCGGATTTCTTCGGATTTCTTCAATTTTGCACCGTTCTTGTGAAGTTTTGCTCTTGGGGTTGTTTGCCGAGCCGAGGACCTAAAGTTTCGAAAGAAATTTTGAAGCTCCCATTCACCCTCCCTCTGGTCGCCTATCCGGTCCTTCGGTACTCCCCTGTCAAGCAAGCAAGCACTATACGTCTATACTTTATATACACATCACGTATCTATATTGTATATGTATGTAACAGCTATCAGACCGGCGGCCGATTCACAAGTGTGTGTGTCTGTGTAGGTATAACACAAAACGTAGGATCAACTCCTACCTACTATGGCTTTTGCTACAAATAATCTGATGGATCAAAAGACGACACTACAGGCATGGCAATGGCGAATTGGCGATGCCTTCAGGCTGCAAATCAGTCATCAGATGGCTGACACCTTGGGGACGGCGACGGGGTACCTGTCGATGTCGTCCATCCAGGGGTTGCTCTTCTCCTTGGCCGGGTTCACCGACCGGAGCGCCTTCCACACGGCGCTGTTGCACTTGAACCCGGAGCCGAAGGCGATCTGCCAGGTGCGGTCGCCCTTCTTGATCCGTCCCTTGGCCTCGGCGTAGGCGAGCTCGTACCAGAGCGAGCTGCTGGAGGTGTTTCCGAACCGGTGCAGCGTCATCCTGGACGGCTCCATGTGCCAGTCGGTGAGCTTGAGGTTCTTCTCCAGCTCGTCCAGCACCGCGCGCCCGCCGGCGTGGATGCAGAAGTGCTCGAACGCCAGCTTGAAGTCCGGGATGTAGGGCTTGACCTTGCGCTTGAGCACCTTGCGCGCGACGAGCGTGGCGAAGAAGAGCAGCTGCTCCGACGTGGGTAGCACCAGCGGGCCGAGCGTCGTGATGTTGGTCTTGAGCGCGTCGCCGGCGACGGCCATGAGCTCCTTGGACAGCGACACGCCCACCTTGCCGTCGGCGTCCTCCCGCTGCCTGACGCAGCCGAAGCAGCGGTCGTCGGCGGCCTTGTGCGTGCGCACCGTGTGCACCAGCTGGTACTTGGACCGTCGGCGCGCGGAGCCCCGGTTGGACAGCAGGAGCGCGGCGCCGCCCATGCGGAACAGGCAGTTGGACACGAGCATGGAGCGGTCGTTGCCGAAGTACCAGTTGAGGGTGATGTTCTCCATGCTGATGACCACGGCGTACGTGTCGCGGTGGCACTGCAGCAGGTCCCTGGCGAGGTCGACGGCGATGAGCCCCGCGCTGCAGCCCATCCCGCCGAGGTTGTAGCTCGCGACGTTGCCCCGGAGCTTGTAGTGGTTGACGACCATGGCGGACAGAGACGGCGTCGGGCAGAAGAGGCTGCAGTTCACCACCAGCACGCCCACGTCCTTGGGCCGCACCCCCGTCTTGGCGAACAGCTCGTCCAGCGCGCCGAACATGACCATCTCCGCCTCCTTGCGCGCGTTGGCCATGGACGGGTTGGGCGGGATGTTGAGCACCGCCTCCGGAAGGTACGTGTCCTCGCCGAGCCCGGACCGCTCGATGATCCGGCGCTGGAACTCAACGTTCTCCGGCGTGAACGTGCCCAGCCGCTCCGTGCAGTCCATGAACCGCGCGCGGCTGCACTTGCGCTCCTCGTCGGGCTTGTAGCACGCGAAGTCCACCAGGTACACGGGCCGCGGCCGCGTCAGCGCGTAGGCCGTGGCCACCACCACCAGCACCGTGGAGCAGACGAGCACGGACACCAGGTTGTACTGCAGGCTCTGCCACAGGTCGGACAGGTCCCGCAGCGTGAAGGTAGAGAGGTGCGCCGCCGCCAGCCCCGGCAGCGGCGCCAGCAGCAGGTACCCGCCGTGGCTGATGAGGTGGTGGTACCCCAGCTTCACGTACTTGAGCTTCACCGACTGCTTGAAGTCCGGCATGCCGCCGCCGCTCGCCGTCGATCTTGGCTCGTCCGCCATGTCAGCTACCGACGAGGAGCCGAGGACGGACAACGATCGCCAATCACCAGCGTGACAAGATGACTATCGATCTGGTGTGTCTATCTCTCGATCAACTTGTTTCTTCTTGTGGGCGGCGATGGAGCGTCAGGCCGCGCGCCCGTGGGCTTATATAGACGAGGCGCCGATCTGATCGAGTTCCGACCCGGCTGGTACACAGACCAGACACCAACTCGATCAAGGTGCGCGTTCAACGGTCGGAGAGACGGGACGAGAGAGGACAGACAATGCATATGTGACGCACGGGAAGCTAACCCATGTCGACACCCCTGATCGGTCTCGGAGATCCAAACCGAAAGATACGCCACGCACTGCCCGGGACGGCGGATCGGATCGGAGCCGCGGGCGCGCCAGCGGTGGGCCGGCCGGGGTTGTGCTGCTGCGTTTGAAGACCTGGACACGTACGCTAGCGGCGCTTCATGCGTTCCGCCTGACGCGCCCGAGAAACGCAACGCGGATGGGGGCTCGACGGCGACGGTTACGGGACCCCGGCCGGGGCGGGCGGGTGCCTGGGAAGAGGTGGACGAAGAGAGGGCCCGGGTGAGCGCGACGTGGCGGCCCGGCATCTTGTACTCGCGCCGTGTTCGCGCGCGAGAGCGGGGCGCGGCCGAGCGAGGCGGTTAGCCTCGGCCCTCGGGAGAGCCGTGCGCGCCTGCGCCGGTCCAGCCAGACACGCGGCTGGGTGCGGAGTACGGGGAACGGACGGTACGCGAACGTGCGGTGCGCGCCTGCGCGGCGTGTAGTGGACTACGCCTTTTCGGAGCGCAATTACACGCACGTGTACGCGTACGAGGTGGACGTACGTAGAATTCACTCAGAGCAGCTCCTTATTGGATAGGTTATTTATGCATGTTTAGAGAAAAAAATAAACTCTAACAGATGTGTTATATGGTTTTATAAAATAGCAAACATGCTATTCCTAAAATCCCAGTGGTCATATATAGCCGGTCATAACCATTTGATACCTAACTTTGTAAAATAGAATAGCTGTTGTAGATCTCTTCTCTTTTAACAAGTTTGCTATTTTACAAAATAGCTAACACAATGAGATTTAACTACTAAGTTTAGCCAAGCTTTTGGAGTTGCTCTCACTCCGTCTAAAAAAAATGCAGTCCATATTCAATTCTACAAAAAAAAAGAGCTAAGGCAATTAGTCTAACTTAGCTCTACTACATCTAAACAAGAAATCAAATAGATAGACTCATTTTTAGATAAGTTCTCGACCAATTGTTAACCAAATCCCATCCAAACAGGCCCCAAGCAATCAGAAGATCTATCTTTTATCAAAATATTTAAAAAAATTTTGATATTTAATTTTTTTGATATTTATATTATACTATGCATATATTATATCTGTCATAAAATATATTTTTATAATATATCATTTTAAAGCCATACTTTCAACAATTCTTTTTGTAAACTTTGTTAAATATAAATTTTTTTAAGAAAAATGAACATATTAACATTCTAGCTTATATGCACATGACTGTTGTTAAATATAAGATAGTTTGATTTTAACTTTAATTAGATATAGAATTATATTCTTTCATAGGACCGAGGTAGCTAGTATGCACATGTACTTACTGTATTCCAAACTATAAGATTTTTTAAGATAAATTATAAGATGTTTTTTTATTTTACCTAGACATGCAATATGTCTATATTAGGGAAGGTGTACGATGTATGCATACAACGACGTACTTACACGAGTGTTATTTCGGGGCCATTTCGTTGCTCACTTTCATGCAAATCGTGTGTACCATGAAGTCTTTCGTGGAAGGACTCTTTTTCCAAGTGAAGTTTTGGACTTACTCTAGTGGATGATTAGTGCAAGTAACAAAGTAGTACAAAAAAAGGCAGGGTCAAAGTCTCAAAGTGATGCTGCTTCCTTCACCGAATCACCTGGTCCACACTGCATAGATCATAGAGGTCAGAGGACAGATATATGCAGTCGATCTCATGTTCCTTTCGTCTCGTAAGCACGTCACTGACCTTCCCAATCATCACCCTTCTCGCCTACAAATCAGCACTGCAAGTTTCCTCCTAGCCTTTCCGGTGAGTGTGAAAACCATACCATTACATATTTGCATATATTCGTTGCAGACCAGCGTCCTCTGTTTTGTACTGTAAAAAACAATGCTTTTTAAGTCGTCGTAGGTCGCGAGAACACATGTTGAGTTGCTGACCAAAAGCGACGCCACAGACTCGACCAAACACAGAGTCGATGGTCAAAACTCATCAAGCATAGTAAGAAAGAAGAACCGCGCCGTAACTTGCTGCAAATAGTACGTGTTCACCTGCTTGATCACGTCATTGACCTGTATCAGCAGGCAGGCAGAATCGAAGATGAACTCGCAAGTCAGGTTCTTACGCAGATGGGTAACAAGACTTCGTTATGATTGGACAACGGAAAATCAAGAATGATGAAGTATCGAATGGGTAAAATCTGGGGGTTTTACGGAAGCGGCGCAGCGCCGTCTTCCTCTGACCAAACATATCGTGCTATTTCTGTAAGTGCTACTGTAAGCAGCAAGTGTACAACACAAAAGTATTTCACAGACATGCATGTTTGACTTGCCTAAAAAAAGAAGAAGACATGCATGTTTGACCATTTGTGGGCAACATGAAAGGGCAATTTCTGTACAATACTAGCGTGTCCGACACTGCCAAATTTATCCAGAAAGGCAACCAAATTCCACACACCCAACATACTATCTCTAGACTTTTCACGCCACTTGCTAGCGTGCCATTGCTAGTATGAGTGTATGACATCTTCATGGACGAAGACAAAACCTATTCCTGAGCCAACTGTTTTTACACTATAAGTTTATTTTGTAACAATATTCACATCAACACACCTGATTAACACCAATTCACTACATCAATAAGCAATACCACCCGAAAATGCATCTCCATCGTTTATTAAGCTCTCTGTTAGCCAGTAACCATCCCACGAGCCTCCGACTCTCTATCACAAGTAACAACAGTCGATTAAAACCACCGGACGGCTGAAATGACAGCAAGTGAAAAACAAGCTGACAGAGTGACAGGTACCTGGACCA
Source organism: Bothriochloa decipiens (assembly GCA_023333625.1). Classification (NCBI taxonomy): domain Eukaryota; kingdom Viridiplantae; phylum Streptophyta; class Magnoliopsida; order Poales; family Poaceae; genus Bothriochloa; species Bothriochloa decipiens. Next base: position 2,778,092 of record CM041641.1, on the reverse strand, counting down.
TTGTGAATTGAAATATTTCTTCTTCCTCTGGACGGGCTCCTTGTACCCAAACTCTTTGTTTAAACCGGTTCTGTTCAACATGATGCAATCCAGAATAACATAAGTTTAATTTAAAACTCAGAGGATGGCGATCATTATGTATGAATCATGCTAACTTTCATCTGTTTTGCCTTGTAATACCTCTTCAACCCATAAACAGCTTAATATATTTCTTTCTTTGTGCCCCAGCAGCACTCTGTAGGTTGAATGGTGAAACAAACGCCGGAAGCGTTCAAACTGGAATAGTATTGATGACAATAAGTAAGGAACACACTATGACTGCCAGTATAAGCCAGAAGGAATAGGTTTCAGACTACCTGTCCTAGATCAAACTGTCGTCCAAAGTAAGTTGACCTTTCGAAGGGGTCAAAGCCTGCAAACTAGTAAGACCACACAAGACACAACTCGTCAGCCTGATCAAAGTCGAGTTTCATTAACGCCATTAATGAAATGAACTGTTTTCATGTTTGTATAGTTACCCGGTACATGACCTCTATCCCATAATCTGGGCGGGGCTGATCATTGTATTTTAAGGATTCAAGCTGGTATTCAACTGCTTCTTCTGCACTAAACTGAAAGATAGAACCATTTTAAATGCCCAAATGTTGAGATTTAGATAATTATGCTCTTTTGCAATTATTTTCAGACAGGGCATTACATTCAACCTGGGACCAAAGGGCTTTCTCTTTCGAGTTTCAAGCCTGAGGCAAACAACAGAAAGTTCCAGTCAGTATTGCAAGCCCATCAACTGCAGGATTAACTCATGTTCATGTACTATGTCAGACTAATTATTACATCTGGGAAGTTAGGCCATAAATACATGCCCTATCATGGTCGACACAATTTCACAAGTTTCATATTGCTTAGTAAAGGCTACTCCTTAGCGGTATGAATTGTTCAGGTGGGATTTCCCACTGCCCAGCTCACAAAAAAATAATCTAAGTAGAAAGTCCTCAAATTCAACCATTTTATACAGGAAGACAAGATCTTGGGAGCAGGAAGATTTACAGTACAATGTAAAAAAATAATTCCATAGGAGAGGACATGCCGCTTTGCCAGAATGGTTATTACAGGTGATAGGTAATGGTAATGATCTCACAACTCACTACAAATTTGTAGAGAAGTTATGCTATGCCATTAGTTTCTCAGTTATTTGTGGAGTTCTTAGGCAGAACAGGAAGCAAAATGAGTTGATAAAAAAGTTAAACAAATGAAAAGACAGCGGCCCTGTGGCCCTTTTGCCCTACAATGGAGAGAAACATTAGGTAGAACAATAACATATGAGTTTATATACTATGACAGTTGTCTGCCCAAATCCCTGCAACCATATTTTATAAAATTTTGATGGACACATAAGCAAGTAATAAAATCAATTCAGCCTGTCTGCCTCAAGTTACAATTTCCATATATGTATTGTGCAGGCAACCTAATCTTCAGAAGCGTCAAGTCCTCCAAAAACAGACATCCCTCATCTGTGATGCTTCATGCTTGCAGTCTCGTACAGAACCCCAGAAAACTGAGTATGTTGTTGGAAATTGCAGAAGGAAACAGGCACCCCTGAGTGCTACTCCTGACCCACTATTTATCCATTCCTAACTGCTTCCACAGTGATGCTTATAACATGTCCAATTGCCATGTATGGCCCAGCTAACCAATTCAAACAAATACAGACGCCCTGAAGTGAATGAATTACTAACACAATGTTTTGTAATATGAAGGATCCAGAGAGCTGTAACCATGTGACTGCTTTGGTAGACAAAGTGGGTTGGAGAATGAATGGTACGGTTTCATTCCACAGAAAGCCAAATTGAGGCTCTGATGTCAGTTTAGTTCATACACTGATGTTGGATGTCTAAACTGAAGGGGAAACACTTATCTGTTTGATTTATCGAACCATTTTACTGCCTAATAGACTCAGTCAAGTCCAAAGAAACTAGTTTCCAGTACATACTTTCATTTCCAATGATAACATCCTGTCAATACAGTGCTCTGTCAGGTTCAGGCACACAAATTTCAGTTTATGTATGTATGTACCTGAAAACATTGTTTTTGCCTAAAAATGATATCTCACCCTACCCGCCCCCCCCCCCCCCCCCCCCCGCGAGTTTTGTTCCAATACTGGACTGTCCGGATCATGGTAATAAACCCAAATGATATTTTGATGGCATTTTGTACTAGTAAAGTGTACTAGTAGTCACCAAAATGTGTTTGAGAGCACACTAGAAACCAAAACCAGAAACCCCATCAGCTATCCATGTCGGCCCTGACTACGCAACCTAATCTAACTAGATCCCGTAACGTGTACTCAAACTAGCTGAGACTTCTCACACGCGCAGAGCAAGGGGAAAGGGAAGTCAGAAGCGGCGGGTACTGACCAATTGGACGAAAGGAAGTCCGGCACGTCGGACGAGGCAGCGGAGGCGGAGACCCTGAGGCGCGCCGCCGCGCCGGGGACCGTAGGCCTGGAGCATGCCCTCCAGCAGCAGCCGCCACCGCGGGTTGGCGCCGGCGGGAGCGCGATCGGCTTCGCGGTAGCAGCAGCGGACGACGCCATTGTCAGAGTGAGATGCTTCGTTTTCGTTTCCGCCTCCAGTTTATTCAGGACCGGAAGATTAATTCAGGCCAGTGAATTTTCCCTGACGTCTTTGGGCTTGGGCTGAGCCGGGCTCCACGCTTCCGCTAAATCGGGCTGGATAAGGGCCTCAGGAAGATGGAGGCCCAGTAAGATTGATGGAGGCCCATAATAATCAGTTAACTTGTGAACACGGAGGAAGGCGTTAATGACCCTCTCGCTTCCCACCCGCGCTGCTTTATCCACTCGCGCTCGCGGAGCAAGCGGCCACCGGCTTGGCCACGCGCTCCTCCGCTCGCCGTCCGCCAAACCTCTCCAAAACCCCGGCGGCGGCGGCTCCCAGCGCCATGCGCGCCTCCTTCTCCTCCGCCTCCAGAGATGCCGCCGCCGCTGCCCACTAAGCTCACACTCACTCCAGTCCTCCTCCCACTCGCCTCCCCTGCCTCGCCGCGCGCCCTCCCGCCGACGCGCCTCCATGCGGAGAAGCGTCTGCGCCGTCTCAGCTCGGCCGCCGTCTCGGCGGCGGCATCCACCTCCTCCTCCGCTGACCCTAGCTCGGAGCTGCGAGCGCTCTGCTCCCATGGCAAGCTCGCGCAGGCGCTCTGGCTCCTCGAGTCCTCGGCGGAGCCGCCCGACGAGGACGCCTACGTCGCGCTCTTCCGCCTCTGCGAGTGGCGCCGCGCGGTGGAGCCGGGGCTGCGCGCGTGCGCGCACGCGGACGACCGGCACGCGTGGTTCGGGCTCCGCCTCGGCAACGCCATGCTCAGCATGCTTGTCAGGTTCGGGGAGACGTGGCACGCGTGGAGGGTGTTCGCCAAGATGCCCGAGCGGGACGTCTTCTCCTGGAACGTCATGGTGGGCGGGTACGGGAAGGCCGGGTTGCTGGAAGAGGCGCTGGACCTGTACCACAGGATGATGTGGACAGGTGTGAGGCCGGACGTGTACACATTCCCCTGCGTGCTGCGGAGCTGTGGGGGCGTCCCAGACTGGAGGATGGGGAGGGAGGTGCATGCGCATGTTCTTCGGTTTGGGTTTGGGGAGGAGGTCGATGTCCTGAATGCACTCATGACCATGTACGCCAAGTGTGGGGACGTTGTGGCTGCGCGCAAGGTGTTTGGCAGTATGGCCGTGATGGACTGCATCTCATGGAATGCGATGATTGCTGGGCATTTTGAGAATGGTGAGTGCAATGCAGGGCTGGAGTTGTTTCTTACCATGCTGCAGGATGAGGTTCAGCCTAACCTCATGACAATAACTAGTGTGACTGTTGCATCAGGCTTGTTATCTGACATTTCTTTTGCAAAGGAAGTTCATGGGCTTGCAGTGAAGAGGGGTTTTGCCACTGATGTTGCGTTCTCTAACTCTTTGATTCAGATGTATGCGAGTCTCGGTATGATGGGGCAAGCAAGAACAGTGTTCTCAAGAATGGATACTAGAGATGCCATGTCATGGACAGCTATGATATCTGGGTATGAGAAAAACGGCTTCCCAGATAAAGCTCTTGAAGTGTATGCACTTATGGAAATGAACAATGTAAGTCCTGATGATATTACTATTGCAAGTGCCCTTGCTGCTTGTGCTTGCTTGGGGAGTTTGGATGTCGGCGTTAAGTTGCGTGAGATTGCTGAGAGCAAGGGATTCATGAGCTACATCGTAGTTACAAATGCACTCCTTGAAATGTATGCAAAGTCCAAGCGTATTGATAAGGCTATTGAAGTTTTTAAGTGCATGCCTGAGAAGGATGTAGTATCATGGAGTTCAATGATTGCAGGATTTTGCTTCAACCATAGGAGCTTTGAGGCGCTTTACTATTTCAGGCATATGCTGGCAGATGTAAAGCCTAATTCTGTCACTTTTATTGCTGCTCTCGCTGCTTGTGCTGCTACTGGGGCTTTGAAGAGTGGTAAGGAGATCCATGCACATGTTTTAAGGCGTGGTATTGCATATGAAGGTTATCTGCCCAATGCCCTTATCGACTTGTATGTAAAATGTGGCCAGACAGGCTATGCTTGGGCACAGTTCTGTGCACACGGTGCAAAGGATGTTGTGTCGTGGAATATCATGATTGCAGGTTTTGTTGCTCATGGTCATGGGGATACTGCTTTATCGTTCTTCAATCAAATGGTGAAAATAGGAGAATGCCCAGATGAAGTTACATTTGTTGCCCTGCTATGTGCGTGTAGTAGGGGTGGAATGGTCAGTGAAGGTTGGGAGCTTTTTCACAGCATGACTGAGAAATACTCTATTGTCCCAAATCTCAAGCACTATGCATGCATGGTGGATCTTCTAAGTCGTGTTGGGCAACTGACAGAAGCTTACAACTTCATAAATGAAATGCCTATCACACCAGATGCTGCTGTTTGGGGAGCCTTGCTAAATGGATGCCGGATACACCGGCATGTTGAACTTGGGGAGCTTGCTGCAAAATATGCCCTTGAATTGGAGCCTAATGATGCTGGATATCATGTTCTTTTGTGTGATCTGTATGCTGATGCTGGTATATGGGATAAATTGGCTAGGATGAGGAAAACCATGCGGGAGAAAGGACTGGATCATGATTCTGGTTGTAGCTGGGTTGAGGTTAAAGGAGTGGTCCATGCATTTCTTACAGATGATGAATCACATCCACAGATCAGAGAAATAAATACTGTTCTAGAAGGAATATATGAGCGGATGAAATCATCTGGATGTGCTGTTGAGTCTCATTCTTCAGAAGATAAAGTATTGAAGGATGACATCTTCTGTGGTCACAGCGAAAGACTTGCTGTTGCTTTTGGTTTGATCAATACCACACCTGGCACCTCAATTTCTGTCACCAAAAACAAGTACACATGCCAGAGTTGTCACAGGATATTGAAGATGATTTCTAACATAGTGCGAAGAGATATAATTGTTAGGGACAGTAAGCAAGTCCACCATTTTAAGGAGGGAAGTTGTTCGTGTGGAGATGTAGATTTGGGGTGAAGTTTTTGCAGAGGGGAGGCAAGCTTAGTTATGTTGCATATACCCTTGTGCTATTATTCGTCTTGTACATGCTAATCACTAGCAAGTAGCAGGGCAGCCTGGATATAGCTAGATTAGCAGAGGCAACACTGCTTGGATCAGAGGAACTCATTTTGAGTTCTGTATAGCAGTTTTGTGCAGATACTCAAACCTGTTACATGGCAACATCGAAAATTATACTCAAGTAATGGGACTTAAAGGTTCTCACATATCATGGAAGGTAATTGTTGCTTCTTCATTTTCACTGGTTTAGTTGATAAAATTCCTGTTGTTTTTGTAACACTTATTTTGTTTCCATGCAGTCTTCTTAAGAAATGATTCTTGGAGCTGATCTTTGCTTCCAACAACTTGCCAAAAAAAAATAATCAAGTAAGCTTGGGCTATAGAGGATAGTCTAGTCAATGTATATTGTTGTGTTGAATGGGCTTTATGTAGTATTAATACTATTTGTAGTGCCCATCAACTATAGTCTAGGGAACATAGAGCTGCAATTTTAGCAGTCATTTACTCATGTTAAATACGCCAAGCTTCAAAATATATACATTGGAATTGCATTGTGTCCCTTGGTGTAATTTGAAAAACACAAAGCTGATAAAGCAGCTACAACTAGATTTATGCTTGGACCATGCAGTAAAATAATTCAAGATCAAGAGTTTGTGTGATATATAGAAATCTTGGAAATGGCCCTTTCTCACCAGCTCATTTGGGGATTATCAGCAAATTTCGGTTGGGCAACTGATATGCTGCATTTTGTAGCATAGTCTGCTACTTGTTTGGTGACATAACTGAACATCTGCATCACAACTTTATGCTTATCTTAAATGTTCCTACCTGTGTGATCTGACTTGCTCAACTTGGACATATCTATCTTAAGTGTAATGTTTAAGTATGTAATTAGTTGCTTTTTATTCACGAGTGCCACTTATGAATGAATTAATAGTGACCTTGCTTTAGTTTCGAGGGTTTCAAAATTTCAAAATTCGGCCTTCCTCTCACCTTCTCAAGATTTGTAGCTGTCTGACAGTAAGTCAATAATTACCATTTTATCAAATGAGGAAAGACAATTGACTCCCTGTTAAGCTAACCCAGTCCTTGAAGTTTGGCAAAATTCATATCAGTTTTCTAAATTTATCTGTGCAGGCTGCTGTCTGTTCCAGTCCTTTATCAGCCTAGCAAAACCAATATGTATTTAGTCCAGTCTCATATTAAGCATGTCTAATCAATTTAGTTGTATTTTTCTTGTGTCCTTTGTAATTATCTTACAGGTACATATTGTTATTAGTGGATTATTGCATGGACAAAACCTTTATTTGATTACACCATGCATATTGCAATGAGGTCAAGTAGCTCCCTTGTCTGTATCTTTCTGATTACCCATATTTCGTTCGTTCTATCATACATTCCTCTGCAGAGGTAGTTATTAGTTGTTTTCCATTTTCCCTTCCACTTCCTACCATTCCCTTTTTTAATTATGAGCACTCTTGGAACAAATACTTTGTGTTCCTGGAACAAATCTTAAAAGTTTCAACACATGATGAAACGTGCCTCCCCTTATATTTACTCTGCCCTGAATCATGTAATAGGCCTAAATAACAGACCTGTCGGACCTACTGTGCTGAAAAAGCTTCTCAAGGGGACAAGGTAGCTGGTAGCCGCCCTTATTCTCCACCTGGGGTGGAAGGCAAGAATCCTGGTTCATGTTTATCATAGTCAATTAATTGCTGATAGCGCTGTTTTTAATGTCCCTTGTCAAATGAAACAATAACCAAGTCAGGTGGTTCAGGCAAACACCACATAGTTACTCCAATTCAAGGTTTGATCGAAATGCTGGAACAAAGAGTTCACACACCTGGCAGTGTTGGAACATGTAATTCTGGCGAGCATTTGTGTTGGGTTGGGCATGGGTCATTCTGGTCTTCTGGCCGCAGTGGGTGCTAGTTTTAGTTTTGTGCATCTCATCTTCTGTTGGTTCAGTTCAGAATTCAGATATTGGGGGGAGCCAGCCTATCAAGTAATCGTCAAGTATTCAAGTCAAGTGGGTGGGTGCAAGCTGACTTTCCAGGTTGACGACCTCTTCACATTAGTCTGGCTTGGTGAATCTGGATAGTCATGTCGCCCCTCCCAGTCCCAGGTGGCCAGGTGACGGCAACTTGGCAAGGTGCGGCGACGGCGCTATTCGATATTGACCAAGCCAATACGAGCAGCTAAGCACGATGCTCAGCGTGATACGGACGGAGTTAGCTAGACCACTCCTGACAACCCTGGTGTTCTGCCTCTTGGTTCCATGCAGGTTGCCTAGTGTTTGCAGGAAAACGAATGAGCACAGTCTACAAAAAACACTGGGGAATTGCTTGTATGCACTAACCGAATGATCTAAGTTAAGAGAAGGGTTGAAATGGGCTCTCCAAATGCCTCACAAACCTCTCTGCAAATGCTGACTACAAGGTAGCACTTATATAGAGGGTGAGAAGGCTGGCAGCCATTGGGAAAAACTAGCAGACACAATGAGCACCGAATGATCCCCTGGCCACAAAAGGCCTCGTCGAATCATATGGTGTCGTTGTGCTAACAGATTCCTTCAATAACTAGTTAGAAACATTCCTTTCGTACGATATTACCTGTAGGAATATAGTCCCATCGGATCTATAGTGCAACAAAGAAACTTGGTCAATTGATCCATCTTGCCCCACAAATGATCCGCCAAGGTCACAAAACTCTTGCGCTACATCATAAGCCGTCGTTTTAGCAGTGGAGTAAATCGTCTTTAGCAGTGGAGTAAATCGTCTATATTCACAGTTCTTTGAATACATCTGAGCACATATATATGCATTAAAATATTCTTTGCCTCACTGGTTAAAAGCTAAAACATCAGTCAAAGCGGGACAGAGGGAGTATTTACCAAGTGTCAATCTACTTATGTGCTAGGAGGTCCCACTCCACCATGTGCTTGAAGTCATTGTGCCAACTGACGGTGATCAACCAAACACTAAGTCCCACTTTAACTGTGTACTCAACGTCATTGTCCCAACTGGCAGTAATGAACCAACCATACTAGTTTTGGCACAATACAAAGATACATCAGGTTTGATTACCTAGCACATGAATCAGAGTCTGATCACTTACTTTTTAAATCATGCTTATGCCACTCGAGCTGTAGTGATAAATGAGCCTAGCTTTATACAACTATGCATGCGCGACTCAAGCTCTAACCATTAATATTTTCTAAAAAATCTTTACATCCAAAATCCTCAACAACCAAGCCACCCCACCACCAACAAAGATTCCAATGGGGCACTAATCATGCTAGCCTGTGACTCATCCAACGAACAATTATCTTGTGTTCCACCTCATCACTAGCACTAGTTGCCAATCCACCTATTGCCACGACGTCACTGCTTGCCCATCCGCCTATAAGAACACCATCCAACTTGCTAACCATTAGGCAGCCAAGCGTGGGCGCTCACACCACTCACACTGTTGCAAGCAAGAACACTTCGCCTTCACACACCTTCGACGAGCTCATGGGCCACACCCCCTTTTCTTGGCTACCCATGGACCCCTTCACTGCCACAGCGCTCACTGGTACCCTTCTACCCTCATTCCATGTCGTATCAGCCAACAATGTCATGTCCTACCCAGATCCTGCGTTGTATGCATCCTTCATGCTGCCAATAAGGCACCCCATGGCCTCGTCCGTAGCTGAGGCATCAAGGCAGCACAAGGATGAGGAGGATGCATTCATTCGCCTGGTGCACCTCCTTCTCACTTGCGCCGGTGCCATCGAGGCGGGTGACTACCCGGTCGCACAAGGCAACTTGTCCGAGGCACACAAGATCCTCGAGGCAATCCCAACTTCGACTGGGATCGGCCGTGTCGGGAAACACTTTGTCGATGCGCTTGCACAATGCCTCTTCCCGGCGTACCCGCACGCAGCATCGCCTTCTCCACCTCCTACTACGCCAACCGAGTTGCACAATAATTTCTATGATGCAGGTCCTTATCTAAAGTTCGCCTACTCCACTGCCAATGAGGCAATCCTCAAGGCGTTCAAGGGATGCAACCATGTACACATCATCGACTTCGCCTTGATGCAAGGTCTCCAGTGGATGGCACTCATGGAAGCCCTTTCCACCCGCGAGGACGGGCCACCACAGCTCCGGATCATAGGTATTGGTCCAAACCCAGTAGGTGGTCGTGATGAGCTGCATGAGGTGGGAATTCGCCTTGCCAAGTATGCGCACTCGGTGGGTATCAGCTTCACCTTTCAAGGAGTTTGCACCGACCAACTTGATAGGTTGTGTGATAGGATGCACCTCAAAACCATCAAAGGGGAGGCAGTGGCAGTAAACTCAATCCTCCAGCTCCACCGCCTCCTCGTTGACCCTGACGCTGACCCAGTGGTGCCCGCACCGATAGATGTTATCCTCAACTTGGTCACCAAGCTAAACCCCATGATCTTCACGATCGTTGAGCAAGAGGCAGATCACAATAGGCCACCACTACTACAGAGGTTCACCAATGCCCTGTTCCACTACGTGACCATGTTTGACTCCTTGGAGGCCATGCGCCATCACGCCAGTGGTGGAAGCACCACAAACTCGCTCACTGAAGAGTACCTTCGGGGTGAGATCTTCAACATTGTCTCTGGCGAGGGCACTGCTCGCACCGAGCGTCATGAGTTGATGAGTCGCTGGAGGGAAAGGCTCACCCGTGCGGGGCTAACTCAGGTGTGGTTCGGCCCCAACGAGGTCAACTTGCTACAGGACCAATTGATCCATGGTGCATCCTTGTCTTTCTCTGGGTTCAACATCGTAGTGCGTGACGGCAGCCTCGCGCTGGCATGGCACAATCGCCTGTTGTATGTGGCGACAGCTTGGTGTGTGACAGGAGGCAATGCTGCCAGTACTTCCATGGTTGGCAACGTTCATAAGGTGTGTGAATGATAGTAGCAGGAAGGACCAGCGCAACGGACACCATGGAGTGTAGCAGGAGGAATAGCATAGTAATAATGCCATGGTGATCTGGTTTTGTTTGAGTGAACCTGCGAGGTGTAGAACTGTTCAATCTGAATAATGTAATCATGAGAATATTTGTTTGCTGCCAATTCAATGGTATTTTGAAATGTTTACCCAGTTAATTCCGAGTGCTCTGATGAATCAATATTCCTTGGTCCAAGTAGAAGAGATGAAACAGTATTCCTTTTCTTGCACAAAGGCCTCAATGCACTAGCCGGCACGGGTCATTAACAGGCTGGATTGTTACAGCTAGTTATGCATGCCTTGCTCTAGCTCTACTAATAAATATATTTGTTTTTTTTTTTCAACAAAATTCCCAACAAACATGCCAGCTATGAAAATTTGAATACAGAAGAACCAAGGGAGGTGTAGTCTCGCGGGCATCACTCGTGTGCCAGCCAGTCACTCACCTAACGTGCAATGATGGGTATGACCATGCATGCGTCACTCAAGCTCCAACCATAAACCACACAATCCTCGTGACAACCCTTAAAACTAATTTGGCCCAAATCTGAGCGGAAATGAACGCAGTTGCCCCTTCCGTTGGTGCGGGCCAAATTTGAGTAGAGGCCTGGGCCTAGGCCCGCGCTGCCCCTCAGCTTACGCCTCCGTCTGCCGCCTCGCCGTTCGCCGAGCTGCTTTGGACTACGGCACGTCACACTGACACGGCATAGGCGCACAAATATCCCTCCAACCCAGTCGGGTGTGGGGCCCGCGCTCCCGACGTGCCTGCCGGACCATGGTACACGGCTACACGCCACCGGTGGTTCCACACGCCAAGTTAGTAAACCAACCGAGAGAAGTAGTACACGTTCCCGGCGCTAAAATCCAGCGTCCAAGTCCGAATCAACCGCCGTGATCTGACCACCCACCTCTGTTTCTGCTCTGCTCCGTTCACCAAACGAATGCCTATTTTACGTGGCTCCTGCGAGGTGCCGGGGCGCGAGCACGAACGAACGAACCCGCCGTCGTCGATCACGAGTCGTCTGTCTGTCTCGGCCGCCGCCCGCCCAACACGTCCGCAGAAGCTCTCGGGACTCGGAGCGATCATGGCGGTCTCCTCCATCAGCTGCTCCCTCAGGCCTCCAGCTCCCGTCAGGGAAGCTTCTGCTCGCCTGACGGCGCAGCCGTCGCCGCCAAAGACGACGCAGCCGTGGTAAGTTGCTACCTCTCGCTCAAGATCGGCGGGGTTGCGTTGCGTCATCCAGCTAGCCCGGCGGCAATGGCCAGACGACGTCGCTCAAGATCCGTCGCCGTGATCTGATCGTTATTATTTGCAGGGCAGGCGGGCTGCGGCGTGCGTGCGTGGGAGCGACCGCGGCGTGCATCGTGATCGGGGCGGCGGGCGGTGGCGGCGACGTGGCCGCGTCGCCGACGCCACGCGACGCCGCCGCCGTCGTGGCGGCCCCGCGGTGGAGCGACCGCAGGGAGTGCCCGCCGTGGCGCGCCAACTCGCTGGAGAACATCGTGCCGGAGAACCTGCCCCGCCCGTCGGCGCGCCGGAGGTTCAACAGCGTCGAGCGGGCGCCGCGGAAGGCCCCCGCGCTCGGGCCTCAAGCGGTGGCGCCGCCGTTCCTGGCGCTGGGCTCCGGCGTGGACGACTGCTTCACGCTCTAGGCAAGTTAGGCAGTTAAGCACCGCAGCTAAATTTGTTGTATTCGTTGTGTACACAACAAATTCGATCGAAGTGAACGAAAACACTAGGGTTTATTTTTATTGTATATATAGATTTTTATTTTATTTTACAGGAGATCGTTTTCTCCCACTCACCATGTTATTCGGTACAGGGGGAAAGTCAATAGAATATACACACGACATACTATGATCATGGATGCATGATTCTCGCTTTGTAGTAGTATTTCCATCTACTTTTTGCTCGCGTATTGTCACTGTCACGTCCCAAGGGCCGACAGCAACGCCAAAGGCCGAAATGCATGTACTAGCAGCATAGCACACGTACGTGGAAGGCCGACCACTTGACACGCCATTTGCGGCCTCGCGGTACCTGGCAGCAAAGCGGCGTGCCGAGTGGCGCCGGGAACGCCACCGCAGCTGGGGAAGGGTTACGTACATGGGCCTCATGGCTGCCGCAAAACTATTTGGGCCTGCCGAGTCCCAACCGATCTCACTACGAGAATTTTTTTTATTAATAAATTTATTTTTTAAAAAAATTACAAAACTAGTCTCCGTTTTCAAAAAATTGCAGGAGTAGGCCACCAGTCGTCCGTTGGAAGGGCGAAGATGGGCCTTGTCGCCCGACTGGCGGGCTAACTGGGCCATGTCGCCCGACCAGCGGGCGACTTGGATGGGCACGTGGCATGGCGGGTCCCACGTCGCCCGGCCGATGGGCGACATGGCCCATGTCGCCCGACCAGTGGGCGACTTGACCGTGCACGTGGCATGGCGGGCCCCACGTCGCCCGGCCGATGGGCGACGTGGCCCATGTCGCCCGTCCAGTGGGCGACTTGGCCGCCGCTATATATAACGCGGCCGGCTGGGAGAACAGAACAGAAGGAGAGGAGAGGAGAGGAGAGGAGAGGAGAAGAGAAGAGAAGAAGAGAAGAGAAGAGAAGAGAAGAAGAAGAAGAAGAAGAAGAAGAAGAAGAAGAGGAAGAAGGAGAAGAGAGGAAGAGAAAATTTTTCGGTAAGTAAAAAAATAATTTTATATATAATTATTTAATGTGTGTTATATTAATTGTTAGATAATATTATATTTCTGTTAAGCGATTAATATTATATTTCGGTAGTATTACTTATATTTTTATTTTATATATATTGTTAAATTAAATATTATAATGTGTGTTATATTAATTGTTAGATAATATTATATTTCTGTTAAGCGATTAATATTATATTTTGGTAGTATTACTTATATTTTTATTTTATATATATTGTTAAATTAAATAGTTATAGTTGAAATAATATTAGTAATATATTAGTGAAAAGCTATTTTAGCTGAAATTTTTAGATTACACAGATGTCGGAGCTACGTACTTGCGTCATCGCAGCTACGTGAAGCACCACCACAGACACAGCCCTCACAGGACGAGTACGCGACACCACCTGCTGCTGGAGGCCGTCCTGCACGTGTTACAGTTCCTCCTTCGCCGCTTACTTACTCAGCCGGCCATGTGCGAGCGGGCCGCAGAGCACCAAAGCCTGGCACGATTAGGGGTGTTGCACCTAAGCGTGGACGATATTAGTTTTGTATGATTTGCCGCCGATGTTGTTTTCTATGATATTGTACTGATACTATTTTAGTTTTTAGAACTTAATTAATGTTTCACTGTTGTATTTTTTCATCTATTAAGCTTGGGCGAGCACATGACAACGGCGTTTTCGCACGCCAATTGCATGACTGCGTATTATTTTTGCTATTTCTCCGACTTCGATATTTTTTCTGAAATTTCCGAATAAATAAATAATATTTAAAAAAAATCAAAATTTTTCCTGAAATTTCCAAATAAATAAATATTATTTAAAAAAATCCAAAAAACCAGGTCGCCATTTGGCCGGGCGACCTGGGCCTGGTCGCCCTTTGGCCGGGCGAACAGGGCCTGGTCGCCCTTCCAACGGGCGAACTGGGCCTGGTCGCCCTTTGGCCGGGCGACCTGGGCGTGGTCGCCCTTTGGCCGGGCGAACTGGGCCTGGTCGCCCTTCCAACGGGCGACTGGTCGCCCATTCCTGTAATTTTTTGGAAACGTAGACTAATTTTGTAATTTTTTTAAAAAATAAATTTATTAATAAAAAAAATTCCTCACTACGATGAGGTCTACTTAGGCCCTAACTAAGATGACTGGGCCAGTCCAGAGGACGCGAGCACATTGGATTCAGTGACAGTTAAGCACAGGCGTACACAACTCTTTCTCACGGAACGGAACGGTGTTGTCCTCTGCGTTCTGAAGTCTGCTGTTCTGAACGCATTTCCACAGCGAGCCAGCAAGGTTTGGCTTCAGAGCTTTGCTGATAGCTGACACTCAAGTTCGTAACCCATGATTGTGATAATCTTGTGACCCAAATTTTGGATTTATTTGACAATTGACATACAAGTTGGTAGACAAATAACAAAGTCATGTTTACTTGCAAACTCACGATCACTAGGCTAGCCACATGGATCCATCCATCGCCGTCATGCATGGTATATATTTAAAGTTGAGTGAAGTCCATCAGCGGTCCCTAAATTTGCTCGGCTGTGTCATCTCGGTCCCTAAACTCGCAAATCGACCGTGTATGTCCTCCAACTTGTTCGGCTGTGTCATCTCAGTCTCTAAACTGGGAGATCACACGTTTAAATCACAAAACTTGTCCACTCGTATCATCCTGGTCCCTAAACTTGATTTTGAGTCTCATCTTGATCAAAATATAACGATCTAAAACTCTCTATACAAAAATAATCCATAGCTTTCTCATATGAACTCAAATCAACACAAAATCTTTATATCAAAATTGTAGCCTTTGTCACTATCTATAACCTATTAGTTGAAATTTTTTTAAATTAAAACTATTTAAGGTCCCAAAATATTGTATTTAGTTTACATATTTTGAATTTTAAATTTCAAATTGGATTTTGGGACATTAAACGACTTCAAATAAAAGACTTTTCAACTACAAAGTTATAAATCACGACGAGCGCTACAATTTTGATATAAAGTTTGTTTCGATTCGAGTTCGTATAAATAAATTATGAATTATTTTCATAGTGAATTTTTATATCGTTACGTTAAAACAAGTTTAGAGACTAGGATGATATAATTGGACAAGTTTAAGGACCTAAACGACTGATCTCTAAGTTTAAGGACCGACATGACACAACCAAACATGAAGAACCTAGACAATTAATTTGCGAGTTTATAAACCGAGATGATACAGCCGAACAAATTTAGGGGTCGCTGATGGAGTTTACTCTTTAGAGTTTACTTTGCTTTCGAAACGAGGGTGGCGACGTGAACCAACCAACTACCTACTGCTGTCAAAGAAAAGCCCCATGACATTAGCAGAGCTGCACGCGCACGCTACTAGCGTGCACAAATATCTAACCAAGCGGGCCCCGCGCTCCCGACGTTCCCGCCTTCCTGCCCGGTGCACCGTGCACTGCACCATGATACACGCAACCACAGCAAGCGAACAGAAGAATTATCGCCGCACCAAAACAACTCTCACCATGGTTCTTGGGAAGTCGTATAAATAACTCGCGTGCCCCAGACCGAGTCCAGCCAGTCCACCACCACCAGTACCATAGTCGAAGCTTCAGCGTTCGTGCATCGTGCTGCCAGTACGAGCGAGACCGCAGACCGCCGCCAGACATCGCTGCTCGAGGCTCAACAATGGCGGCTTCCTCCTCCACCTCCACCACCATCATCAGCTGCTGCCTCGGGCCTCAAGCTCGGCCCAAAGAATCCTCTGCAGCCGCTCGCAGGCCGCAGGCGCCGGCAGGCGTGTCGATGTCGTCGCACGCGCTGCGCCGGGCGTGCGTGGCAGCCGCGGCTTGCGCGCTGGCGGGGATGGCGGGCGGTGGCAGCGGCAAGGCCCTGGCGCTGGTGCGGGACGGGGCAGTCGCCGCGTCGAGAACCGACGCCGTGGCCGTGGGCGCCGCACGCGCCAAGGCGCCGCCACGGTGGAGCGACCGCAGGCAGTGCCCGCCGTGGCGCGCTAACTCGCTGGAGAACATCGCGCCGGACCGCCCGTCCGCGCCGAGGAGGAGGTTCGACAGCGTCTCGGCCTCGGCGGCCGTGCCGGACTTGACGGCGCCGCCGCCTTCTTTCCTGGCGCTGCGGGCCGGCACGGCGGCCTGCTTCTCTCTCTGACCCAGTCGGCAACTGTGGAAATTGGAACTTTGGAATGGAAACTGGAAAATACACTTTTTTATTTTTTCTATTAGATAAAGACTTGTACTTTGTACTGTATCCTATAGGTTATGGCATAAATCAACTTTGCCTCAGTAGCTCGTCAATAATTACCGTGGATGGAAATTTGGGGCATGTATGAATGAAAGTGATTTGCCCATGCACTACTCTCTTGCTTCTTGCATTTGCAAATGAGCAAATCTTGCAATAATCGATCGACGCCAATGACCAAAGGGAATTTGAAATCTAGAGGACCCGTTGCTTTCATGGAAAAGCAGAAAAGCGTGGCAAGCACAGTGAGTGCACGAAAACGAAATGTAGAATTGATCGAGCCAATTTGGTTTTAGAGAACACAAATTTGCTCGGAATTCATACGAAAAGCCGCCGAGGCTCGTTCGTTTTCACGTGGCGGGAGAGCGAGAGGGCGTGGGGCCGGACGTACGACCGCGCTTGCTCGGGTTGCACGTACGAGCTACCGTTGCCTGAACTGAACGTGGTAGTAGTACAAGTGTACAACAAGCTTCGAGTGAAGTACAGGGACGAAACAGCCTGCCACGTCTTCCGTAGTACGAAAGTGACCTTCTTTCCGCGTGTTTTGTGCAAGTCTCGCGGTACACCATCCAAAAAAGGAAGCATGGGGCATGATGCTGGATCAGCAGGTCTCCCCTCACCTTGCTTAGTAACTCAATTTGTTTGCTCACATCACTCCTTTTTTTTTCTTTCACACGTCTTTTTATTAAGAAAAAAAAGTCGAGACCGACGAATACAACACAGCCTGACCATAGAGAGAGTCTCACATCACTCCTATTACTGAGATTATTAGTCGTGATTGACTTCTTAAATTGATATATTTCTGCCACTCAAATTGTACTCTTCCCCACTGAATTGAAGCTCGCCCCTATCAAATTGTGTTTCTCCTCCACCAAACTGATGTTTCCAAACTGTTCTACACCCGAATCAAGCCTGTGACATCCAAATCTAGCTTATTTTTCCATACCCAAACTACGCTTGTTTTTTAAAAAGGGAGGAAAACCTCTGCTTTCCCAAACTACGTACGCTGGTTCTTCTAAATCATCCTCTATTAAAGTTCTCCATGCCTCCATGGCGACCTTGTTCATTGGATGAAGAGAGGAAATGGGATGAGAGAAACCAAACAACAAAGAGGAACTTGCCTTAGTTGCATGACGTGGCGAGGTGAGGTGAGGCGAGCGATGGTAGCAAGCGTACCTTGAGAATTCAGAACCATTGTGTCATAGTCACATTCAGAGGTATAGCTATGTATGCAACCTTAGGTGCAGGCACACTCACAGCAAAAAATAATAATATATGTTTGAATTTTGACCATATATACGCACTCACATAGAAAAAAAATCTATACAATGACAAAGTAAGTGCACCCCTTCGATCAAATCTTTTTTTCAAGAGCAGGCATATAGCCTGTATTTCATTAAGAAGAAGAGAGTGGTCAATAGACCTACACATAGTTAATACAAAAGCATTCATTGGTAATCCAAGGATTATCAATGAAATCCTCGACACAAACACAAAGCAAGAAATATGAGGGGGACCCTCTACCTAACAACCCTAAAAAGCTGAACCTAATACAAAGATCTCTACACCCAGGTAGCCAGTAGTGAGCGGAGCCGAAAATAAACTCCCGAAGGCAAAGCATCCATCCAACCCAACCTCAGCAGCAAAGCATCTGCCGGAAAGACGACGACCTCGGTGGCAAAGCAACCACCAGAAATCCCTAGGTGGCCAAGCATCCGCCGAACACACCTCGGTGGCAAAGCATCCACCAGAACCAATAGGCTCCTCTGAGTCACTAAGGGCCATCGCCCTGCAGGACCACGGTCGAGGACATACCTGAAGAGAACACAAATGGCAAAGCATCCGCCCAAGCAGCGAAGAACCCCTCGGCTGCAAAGCATCCGCCGGAAACACCTCGACAAAGCATCCACCGGAAACGACTACGACTACAACGAACACCAACTAGACATACCTAGGTGAGGAGGAACATGAGGCACAAAAAGGTTCAGCATGACGACCAAAGTGACCGCGCGGTAGGAGCGGCAGGCAGCAGATTCTTCAGCAATGCCTTCATGAAGGAAGTGACATAGAGATGCCATCATCGCTGGCTTTAGAGAAACTAAGGCAGAGCTTTCGCCCAGGATCCGTTGCCGGTGGCAGGAGCATGAGACTCGAAGAACGAAGCCTCCCGGAAGGAATGGCGCCCAAAGGCATCACCGTCGTCCGCCCGACCAATGTCAGGCTAAGCTTTCGCCCGAAGCTCCATGCATCCCGGCCACGGGGCGCTGCTCGGACTCGGTCGCTGCAGAGGAGGTGTGCCCGTTCTGCCAACATCAGCCTCGCCATCATGACGCTGCAGATGAGCGAAAGGACGCCATCCACGCCACCACGGCGTCGATGACACACCACCAGAGCGGCCCGACGACACCAAGCCCGGCCGGCTGCCCGACACAGCGTCACGCCGCCCCGCCCAAGCAGTGGGAAGATGAGGGCAGCATGGGGCCGGCCACCACATGCGCAGGGTATACGGCGACCAAGCTCTGAAGCCACCAACGCCAGATCCCGCAGTCCAGGGGCGGCAGGGTGGCACCGCACGCCGGATCCGACCCCAAGGACGCGGCTCCGGCCAGCCGCCAGCGTCCCCGACCACCTGGAGGGCCGCCAACGCCGGGTACCGCCCCCGCGGGGCCAGACCACCGTGGCGGCGGGGGTGGAGGTGGCACCGCTCGCCGGATCCGGCCCCAAGGGCGCGACTCTGGCCGGCCGCCAGCGCCCCCGGCCATCAGGAGGCGCGCCCCCGAGCCGGCAGGTCAGATGACCGCACCGACGTGGCAGGCGCCCGACCCCCAGGCGAGGCCGAAGCAACGAGGGGAGAGATGCAAGATCCAGCCACTGGGGGCATGGATCCGCCCCGCCGCCGATCCGCAGGCCCGCCGATCGCCGGAGCTAGTGTTGGGTAAAGGGGGAGGAGGTGCGTGGGGGTGGAGGAGGAGGCAGCGAGCGGCCCCGGCTACCCTTTTTGAGGGCCGGAGCGGGCCGCCGCCGCCGCGTGCAGGAGGCGGCGACGGCGGCCAGGGAGGCGGCGAGGGGGAGGGTTGTTGGGCGGCGCCGGCGAGCCCCCCGAGTCGTCGCCCGAAGGGAGCGTTCGGGGGTCGGGTCGATCAAATCCTACAAATCCAAAAGGAACACTTTTGAAATCTGGGATTTAGCAAATTTGCGATTTTTTTTGTTTTTTGTTTTGGTACAATAACGCGGAGGGATGATGCGTGTACATTTGCAGATGGAAGGTTTTCATTACCGTTGATTGAAGGCTAAAAACTATACTACGGGGTGCACGATGTCCATGAACCTTTTTATTCAACCAACTTTTTTTCCTTGTATATAATACAATAGTTCTTTTGTTTGTGTATGTTAATTCATTTGTTAAATACCCTGTTAATTCTCTGCACATAATATGGCTCTGATGATTTACAAGGCTACAAGTGAAGTGAATGGTTGGAAAATTTTGTTGACACGGGCTACGTGTCTGGTTTTGCATTATTTAGGCTACCTGATCTATCAGAAAAACTGGACACGATCTGGCACGCAAGTATTATCTGGGTGCATTTGAAATGTATAATAGTCGCCCATTACACATACCGGTGACGTGTTGCCTCGGAGCCAAGAAAAGGATCCATAGGTTTTGGAACGTGAATTTTTAACCGGTTTGACACACTGACGACGAGCCCAACCGGCGCTGGCTGTATCTTACCCAGGACGGACTGCAGCTGTAGTTCAGCTGACACGGACGTTCCTTCACGAGCTGACCGAAGCGGTGTGGTCTTGGCGGCCGCAGTGCAAATTATTTTGTCTTGCCAATGCTTGCCGGTTCCCTCGGCGCCTCGACAAGGACCGGACCTCGACCCGCCGAGCAGGACCATTTCAACGCGGGCGACTCCAACGTCCATCTAGCTCAGCGCCCGCCGCACATCGATGCGCCGGCAAGAAAGAATTCACGGCCACGGTCACGCTCACGTAGCTAGAGCCTAGAGATCGCACACCACGCGAACACATATTGACCTGGCACCTCCATTTTCCAGCCACTGATCAGCTGAGCTGCTTTACGTGGTTGTAGCACCTTCTATATAATCCGCCAGTAGCGTGCTGCACACCCACACCTCGCCGCGGCACCAGATCCCGTCGTCGAGCGTCCACACCACCGGCAGCAGCTACTGGTTACTGATCCCCCAGCACGCAGAGTCGCAGACCATGGCCAGCCTCGTGTCGCAGCCGCGCCCCAGATTCCAGACGTACTGGGCGCGGAGGAACTACCAGCGCCTGGGCTCGCCGTCGAGGCGCCTCAAGGTGGTCCGCCTGGGCGGCTTGAGGAAGGCGGCGGGCTCCTCCGCCTCCGCCGCGTCGTCGTCGTCGTGGAACAAGGCCAGGTTCAGGGTGGCGCGCCGCTCCGCGGCGCTGCTGGCGGCGCCGGCGCTCCTGCTGGCGAGGCTCCGGGACGCGTACGTCGACGCGATGGTGGCGCTGGGCGGGTCCGGCGCCGTGCGGCCCTGCGCGGCGCTGGCCAGGCCGCGCAGCGGCGCTGGCCAGGCCGCTCAGCGGCGCCGAGGCCGGGCTGTGGGAGAAGCGGGTTCCGCGGGCGCGCCAGCAGTGGAGCCGGAGGAGCGGGAGCAAGCGCGGCGGCGGCGACTTGGAGCGCCGCATGATGGCGCACATATACAGCATGGTCGTCACGCCGGAGCTGACGTGCGCCGCCAGGGCCTGATGACATGCATGCATGCATTGTTTGTGTCTGTTGAACTCTTGACATCCTTGGTTTCCTATTATGCTTTCCCCCTGCTCAACTTAAATTCTTACTACGGAGTATTCATCAGTCGTGCCGCAAGGGCGAAAGTGTATATTACTATGACAAATGATGATGATATGGAAGACACAGTCCATATGAATGAATGAAATTACTAATTATATTACTGAAAACACTAAATGTTGTTGGATGGTGGCGTCTCTGTGTTTGTACTCCAGCTTCTGCGTGCCAAAATACTTGGACGAGTACTACTACCCCGTTTGTCAGTATAGGATCAATTCATCAATATGAGACGGCGATGGCGGCAGCGTGATGCTCAAGCTCTGAGAAAGACGAAAACAGAAGCGGTCAACAAAGTCCTACGTTGGGCCTTCTTTAATTTATTTATCCTGAAGAAAATAGCCCATCACTGATTTTAACTGGACTGTGCCAACTTTATGGCCCAATTTTGTGCTTATAGAGTTCAGAAAAGCAAAGACAAATTAAGCCCATTTTCAACCACCAACTAGTATGGCATCTCCTCTCAAATAAAAATAAAAAAATAAATAATTGGCAGTCTCTTTTTGGGTCCTGAACTTTGAAATCGTGAAACAAACATCCTACAACAGTCGAGATCCAGCAAATGTGGCCCTCTCGCAGTCTCGCTAGTTTCACAGGTTTTTTTTAAAAAAATTTTCTAAATCTAAAAGTAATAAACATTAGTCAACCTATAAATTCCACAGCCAATTTATTTGAATAAAAACTCCGTGTCTCCAAATAACATATATCTTATTTTACTTCAAATTAAAAATTTGACAGCTGTGCACAAAATAAACATTGGCCACATGATTCTCTCTTCCACTGCCACTGTCTCGCTGGTTCCAACCCGACTTCGCCATACAGGCACACCATGTACACAACGGCTAGGTGACTGTACCCGGAATCGAACGGGGGACCGGATCATTGTACCGATCGGGCCGGGGGACACATCATCCCGTTAATTTCAGGTCCGACCTACACATCAGCAGGTACGTTCTTCTGCGTCGCCGCGCATGCATGCCTTCGCCTGCAAGACCAACCCAACACACGAGGCCACCAATAACGTTTTTCTTTTGTGTGTGTGTGTGTGTACCGATAACTAATCGGATCGACGTCCCGGACATCGATCGCAGTCACATCAGCAGGTACGTGTCCAGATGTCCCCGCGCATGCATGCCTTCACCTGCACGTACCAAACCGACCAAACACACAAGCACCATATATATAACTAAACTAATCGGACTGCGACGGCCTAGCACAGATTCTGATCCGATCCGTCTGGTTGGCCCTAGTATAGAGCGAACAAACCGAGACTGCCACTTCGCCAGCGCTAAACTGAAAGCCCCCCGCACCGCACCGCACACTTAAAAGTCCCGCGGATTCGTTTGGCCGTCGCCCCGTCATCGCGGGCAATACGCAGTGCCCGGACGACGACGTGCAGCATGGCGTCGCGCGCGATGGGCCAGGTTAGTTAAAGCTGTGCCGAGGAAGCAACGCTACGTGACGGCTTCATTTTGTTTTGGCCTTTTTGCATGGGTGTGTGGTGTGCTCCTTCCTTTCTTGCTAGAGACGACGCGGGTTAGCTCGCTCCGAGAGGGATAGACCCGTGAAAGCAAAGCAAACTAGAGTACGTGGTTCCCATCCGAAAACGCACTGTAACCACGCTTGATCGACTCCTAGAGTACCACGAGCAGTACCGCTTCAGATTCGTTAGGACCTCCTAAAGTACGACTACGTAGCATATATAGGACCCCGCTTGATTTGGTAGGACTCGTTATTAATCCGGTGATTAAAAACTAAGCAACTCTCGCCTTTGTAACATACTCTCATATATGTATAAGAGGTTTTGCGTGGGGTCGTATTGCTTTTAATTCTCCCACTTTGTTCAAACCAGCTTTTTATAGTCCATATACTTGTTATTTGAAAACCCAGATTACATATTATGCAATAGCCTCTTTAGTCTAAAGGTCAGGTTTCGCTACGACAAAAAGGATTTTAAGAGACAACCTCTTCGATTAATTAACAGGGGAGCTCAAGCGCATCTAGAGACTCCTCTGTAAATGGTCAGGTGGTTTCTAGCAAACAGTCATGTCTATTAAGTACCAAGATTTTTTTTTTTAAAATGGATGATCAAAGATTATGATGTTTGGCTTAGGTCAAAAAGTTAACATGACATGTAAAAAAGAACATAAGGGGTGATTATTAGCAAGAGTTATTTGAAAACCACCTACTACTGATAGGTGGTCAGATAATTGGCTTACATTTTAGCAATTAGCATCTATTCCTATTTCTTCACCAACTAATCAAACCTCCACATGCTTATAGTAAGTAGTTAGTAGGTCTATTAGCAGGCTCCACAAGGTAGTTAATGCTTCGTATCCTTGAACAAGCCCTAACAGTTCTGCGCTCGCTATGATACACATACTCTCAAGTTTGAAGGCTCTTGATTGTTACCTTCTACACTAGACCTGTGTTGGATTCCAAAGGTTAATTAAGCTAAACATTAGTTAAGTTAAAATTAGCCATAGCACATCTAAACAGGAGAGAGCAAGATGTATAGGTGGACTAATTTTCTAGGCAAGTCTCTACCTACTTGATAGCCAACCACAGCTAACTAGTTAGTCTGATCTAAATAGACCCTATATTAACCGTGTACTGAAATTGTTACGGAGAATCGAAGTTCAACTCTAAAATTCTGGCTCCACGGCCATGGCTGCCACGTTCAATCTTGCGCGTCGGCGTGTGCAGCAAGTGCACACCGAACTGGGCATGCAAATTGGAACTTTCGGGCGAGGCGACGGGCCCGAGCGCCAAGTCTCAAAAAACGCTGCTCTGCGCCGTGCGCAGCAAGACACGAGGACACGGTGCGGCGCACGGGCAGGGCACGACGGCCCCCGCTGGTCCTCACCGTGCAGACGCGCGGGCCCCACTCAATCCGCCGCTCGATCGCTCGGCGCAGCACGCGCATGCTGTGCTGCCAGCGCGGCCTATGTATATGCGCCCCACGGCCACCCAGCATCATTCAATTCAAACCGCGCAAATTCCCTCGGCTACTCTGCTTCCTCCCCGTCCCCCATCCGAAAAACCCAGCATCCTCCGTCCACGCCGGCGTCTCGAATCAAGTTGACGCTCAAGTACGGGAAGCTAGTCTAAGAGGTGAGTGAGCTTTTCGATCTCTCCCTCCCTTCCTTACTCGCTCGATCGGGGATGCCCGTTTGATCGATTCGGCAGTGTTGTTTGATCGACTCGCTGATCAATTGGGGGTGCGGGTTCGTGTTGTTTGATTAATGTTGGGTTCAGTTCTACATGGAACATAACAATTGCAGATCCGAGTCACTGCTGGCTAATCTCTGATTATTGTCTGATTGATCGCTACCTTGTTGATGCCCAGTTTTTGTCTGTATGAGTTCAGTTCGTGTTCAGCTATGAGCATTAAGCTTCGGGGATGATTTTACTCTGCAATGTGCAGTCCCATTCGCTCCCGGGGTTTATTTGCTCTGCTTTTTTCCTTCGAATTTTCAGTAACGTTTGATTCGATTTGGCTGCAGCGGGGCGCCAGCCATGGAAGTTGTGCTCGCTCCGGCCCAGCGCGCGGCGTTCGGGCCCAATCCCTTCGGCGGCATCGGCGGCGGAGACGGGCGGTTCTCCTCCAGCCTCTCCTCGCTCGGCGGCGACCGCTTCTGCGGCTACTACTCCACCACCAGCCCCGCCTCCTCCTCCCGCTTCGGCGACAGCCCCGGGCTGTCCTCGCCGTCGCCGCGCGCCGCGTCGCTGTCCCGCGGCACCTCCGACTCCGGCTCCGTCGTCGACGACGGGGACGACGCGGCGGCGTCGGCGGTCGCGGAGCGTCGGCTCCGCCTCACGCGCCAGTACCAGGAGGTGGTCAACCGCTTCGAGCTCTGCCTCTCGTACCTCGCCGACGCCAGCAACGAGGCGGCCGCTCTCCGCCGCGAGAACGATGAGCTCCGCGTCGCCAACGAGGACCTCGCCCGCCGCATCAACGTGGTCAGCGGCAAGCTCGTGGACGAGTTAAGCGGTCTCCGTCTCGCCGAGGAGCACGCCCTGGCCACGCCACCTCCACCACCACCACCTCCTCCTCCGTCACCGCTGCCCGTCACACCGGTGATTCCGAAGAGCATCTCCGTCCGCTCGCCCGGCTACCTCTTGGTGAACCAGAAGGGCAAGCATCGCGCGTCCAAGTCGACGAAGGCCTCGGTGAGATCAACGCCCAACCCATTTTCCCCCGATGTTTGTGTGACCGAGTCCAGTTTTCGATCGTTTGGTCCATGAGCCTTACCTGTTCGTGTGTTGTTCTCAATGCGGCAACGCAAGCAGCAGCGCGTGTTCGTGGGCATGGACGGCGGCGTGAGGGCGGAGGAGGAGCACAAGGGTGCGGAGGAGAAGAAGCTCAACGGCGGGCTGGAATTCGAGGTGTACAACCAGGGCATGCTGAAGACGGAGCTGTGCAACAAGTGGGAGGAGACCGGCGCGTGCCCGTACGGTGACCGGTGCCAGTTCGCGCACGGCGTCGCCGAGCTCCGACCCGTGATCCGCCATCCGCGCTACAAGACCCAGGTCTGCCGCATGGTGCTCGCTGGCGTCGTCTGCCCCTACGGCCACCGCTGCCACTTCCGCCACTCAGTCACCCCTGCCGATCTCTTCCTCCCGCGCCCTTGATTATGTCAGTCCATCACCCACTGCCGCTCTCTCACCCGCTTCCATCCTCTCCAGTTCTCCTTCATTATGCAGTAATGCCATTGTCACAGTCTTCAGAACCACAAATGTCTGATTAGTTGTGAGGCAGAAAAGGAGGAGCCGTAAATAAGGTATAGATAGAAAACGAAATTGCTCTACATAATTAGCACAAAGGCAAAATGTGAATATAGAGTTCTAGACTAGACACCGAGGTGTTCAGATGGGGTTGATCTGGGCAATCAAGCTCAAATATGTGAGTTATGTTGGGATTATTGTATTTGTCATATCGTTTATTATACGCGGTATAGGTTATGGTGTCCTGCCTAGTTGCATTTTTTTGCGGGCAAATTGGATGGTACATTGGTGAACTCCTGTAAGTAATCTAAGTAAGGCTGTTATCTGAATATTTGTCTGATGTGTTGAACGCTTGGCAAGTGCAAGCACATTTAGTTGTATTGTTTCTGGACAACTGAAGCAATGAATTATATTTTTCGTGGAACATGTGAAGCTTCCACAGATGGCATTCTGCCTCTAGTTTCTGGTGCTCACTCTTTTCTGCAGATGATCTTGCTGTTGTGATTTTCTTTGGATGGAACTTCTGCTGTTAAGGCCCTTTGTACTTTGGTGCCCGCGCCAACCTACCATTACCGGCTTGACAGCATCTATGGTGAAACTTCTGCTGCCCTAGTTTACATCTCTATCACAGCAATAGAAGGTTACTTGCCAGGCTTTGACGCCAAAGCTCTGCTGCCTGTGACTTTTAAGCAGATGGTACTTATGGATTGGACGGGTGGTTACTGAATATTCTTTGCATCTGCATTCTTAGACCTGCCTTGCTGTCTGTGTAGCTTCTTTTGCTGTGCAGACAAGTTTTGGGCTGTATTGCGGATTTTGAATCTTTGTGATCCATGTTACCAGGTAGTGTTATCTGAATATTTCCGTTGATGTGTTGAACACCTGCACATTTGGCAAATGCAAACAGTCTCCTGCTGTATTAACTACTTATGGACAATTCAAGCAACATATTTTCAGACATGTGAAGCACATATATGCACCTGGCTTTTGTTTTTTTTTTTAAAGACGGCAAAAGCTTTGCCGTTATTTTATTAGACGATAGAAAGAAAAAAATAGGGATCCCCAAAGTACAAAGCAACTTCCACTGCTACTAAAGAAAAAGTACAAAGCACCTGGCTTTTGTTGTTCTATGTTTTTCTGGAGATGATATGGTAGTGCTAATTTACGTCGCTGTGATTTGTCCTGTTCTTTTACGTCAAAAACTATTGTGGCTGTGGCTTTAACTAGCTGTTTCTGAATTCTGATGACCAGACAGCGGTTCTATCATTCTTTCTTTTGCATCCTGAGATCTTGTCTGCTATCTTCGCAACTTTTTTTTTTTCACTGTGTGAACAATCTGAACAAAGTTTGAGATAAATTGCGGCTCTGAATTTGTGTACTACTGTTTATATGCACTGAATCATTGAGCTCCTGATCAAGGTGGCATACTACAGAAATGGTGGAGCTTAAGACTGCATCAATTTATACATTACTTTCGTGCCTGCCTGATTTGCTCATGTTTCTGATCGTTCCAGTGTACAAGGGAAGTTCCAGATGGACAGGATTTCCAGGCGGATCTATGTTGGCCCAACTGGGTGCGGCCGCACCCGGCCCAAATGCCAAAAGCCTTATATAGACAATGAAATTGGTCCACATGATTAGCACACAAGCAAGATATGCATATGCTTCTAAAAAAAATCTCAAAAAAAAAAGGCAAGATGTGAATATAGAGTTCTAGACACCGAAGTGTTCATATTTTTTTTATAAAAAAGGAATAAAGTTCCAGCATCTGAGGTGTTCATATGGGGTTGATTTTGGGCAATCCAGTTGGGAAACACAACACTTTCATACACAAAAGAGTTACGTAGTACTCCCTCCGTCCTAAAAAAATAATGTTATAAGATGCGCGTCGGTAAAACTTTCTCAACTTTAACAAAGTACGTGTAACATTTTCATCTCTAAATAAATTATTAAAAAAACTAGACTTTATCTTTCCGATAATACTAATTACTTATCATAAATATTTATATATTTTAATATATAATTATCGACATTTTAAAAATACTGATTTCTCGAAAAACAAAAATGACATTTATTTTGTGACGAAATGAGTATAAATATCAGACACGCCAACACTGGGTGCCATTGCCGTGGAATAAAGCAGGGGCGTCTTTGCGTGGCGGCGCGAACCACAGCCAGCAGTCATACTTGTTTGTAGAAGACGACATCCTTCACGGGCCACACCTTGTACATGAGCGTGAGGTACACGGTCACCCTCACGTGCACCACCCCCGCTGCCAGCTGCGCCGCCACCTCGCCAGGGAACGCCGGGCGCCACACCTGCGGTGGTTGCATTGCATGCAGCCGCCAGAGGGTGAAGACCGAAGACTACACAGCAGATCGAGGCCAGAGGGTGCACGAAACGTACCGTTGTGTTCTTGGGTGGCTGGTGGAAGCTCGGGAGAGAGTTGGCGGCGGAGCCGAGCTTCGTGCCGTTGTAGAACGCGGTGGCGCTGGCGTCGAGGTACCTGATGCTGAGGCGGCTGTGCGAGTTCCGGAAGCCGAGTCCCACGGACAGGTCGTACTGCACAAGGCTGGAGCTGGCGTTGCCGTCGTGGGTGAGATCGAGGGCGGAGAGGACGGCGTCATCGACGTAGGGGTGGAAGCGGTCTGGGCGGTAGAGGAGCCAGAGGAAGGTGACGCTGAGCGGCGTCCAGAACTGCACGCACTGCAACGCGAGCTGGAGCACAAATTTCCCCGCCTCTATGTACCTATTACGCGAGCTGGAGTGGCGTTCAGTAGCACTTTGCAAAGAGTTCCACGCGGCCACGAGAGGCTGAAATATGCAGGGGTTGCACAAGCCCGAGGAAGACATGCACTCGCAGCAGAGCAAGCACGTTAGGAACATATTAACGGAGTGCATCAACCACTCCCAACAGTCTATGATATGATCGATCAACCGCGTGCAGTCAGGTCGTGTGGTGGCACCGTGGGCACTCTGCGGCAGTGACCGTCTCACTCTCCGCATGAATGACTCGATCGTGGGAAAAGACTGTCCCTCTCTTCTCTCCCGCGCCACTCTCCGCATGAATGACCCGAACGTATACTGTCCCAGTACTCTCCTCTCCCTGAGCTGCGGGAGGACGACTTCACTGCCGGACACATCCTCCTCCTCCTCCTCTTCCCGCTCCTCCTCCGTTATCACGCACATTTCCTCCCATTCGTCGCATGTAGGTATCGGAATGGATTGCTATGGGGTTTATTTATATATCCTCTAATAAGGTACGCAACAAGGCGATTTGATTCCTTTCTTTTTGTCAGCGTTGTCGTGTAGGTGACAAGTTCATTTTTAAGCAGTGGCGGCGATGACAAGAAAAGGAGGCTCAGCCTCGACGTCACGGTGAAGACCACGCTAACATACATGCTATGGCCAATCCGCGCCACGTACTAACTACGAGTACGACTGGCCAGCAGTTGTTCCCGGAGCTAGTCAACAGCAGCGAGCCGGAGTAGAGTTACAGCGTCAGGTGCCATGTAGCCAAATGATTTCCAGAGTTTGCTCTTTTCTGCCCGGAGGAAGAGATTTCACTTTGGGCCCCTTTGCTTATTGAGGCAAAATTAAAATAGACATTTGCGCTATTTGTTGACAAATTTTTGGGTACGGAATCTGTCGGATTTTTATAGGTTTGTTTTATCATTTAGTATGCTATATATACAACTATCGACTAGGTCACTTGTATAAAAATTTAATAGATTTGATGGCATAAAATCTGTCGATAATAATTAGATACTCAAATTAAATAAGCACTTGTATCGTCGCCAAAAAAAATAAGCACTTGTATAGAATATATAGAACAACTTTAGTGCTTGGATTACCTAAGCATAGGACTTGCGTCATCAGCTCACTGGACCGCCACCGCCGCTCGTCCTCATTCCACCCCACACCACCCGCCGTCACTCCCCAGTCTCCCCCCGTAGCGCGTCCTAAGCATAGGACGTGCGTCACCAGGTCACTAGACCGCCACCGCCGCTCGTCCTCATTCCACCCCCCCGGCACTCACCCGCCTCGAGCTCCTCTCCGGGGACCTCCAGCTCCTCCTTCGATGACTTCGTCCGACGACGACCGACAGCCACGGATTTGGCGGCGTCGGCGGCGGATCCACCGGATCGAGCACCTAGAACCCCAGGTAGGCCTCCTCCTCCTCTCTCCTCTCCTCCTTTTCCAACTCAGGGGGGAGGAAGGGAAGACAAGAGGTGGGGAGATAGACGGGCGGCTTAGGGAACCCTAGCAGTGGGGGGAGGCGGCTGGGCGAGGGTGAGGTCGCCGCAGTTGAAGAAGACGGCTGCGAGGTCGCCGGAGGCGCTGGGGAGGGTAAGAGGGCGGCCGCCACAGGCGCCAAGCCCGCGGCGGGGGCGGGGGTGGCGGGGTGGCGAAGCCGGAGTGGAGGTGGAGCGGGCGTCCTATCAATCCGGATGTCTGAAAGTCCTCGATTTGGTTTTGAATAATTGATGAAACCTTGTTTCTAAGTGGATGATTTAGAGAAAGGTAGTTCATGCCAAGTGAAGCTCGATGACGAGTCATGACATGAAGTTATGTAATCTAAGCATGGTGAAGATCAAGATGGGCTTAGCTCGATGGACCGGTTGGAAGTGTGAAGGGCAAGTTGAGGCTTCGAAGCGAAGGACCGTGCGACGGTGAAGCTTGGGTAAGACTTGGCGCTGATGGACCGACCAATGGAGAAGAGCAAGTAATATCGAGATCGATGGACCAAGACGGTTGCATGATGACGTAGAATGTCACATATCATGTAAAGACTTGGCGGTTGATTGAAAAGAAAAATGGGCTCAAGGTATAACCTATAGGGTCATTTTGTTTTGCACTCAAGACACCATAGAGGGTGTGAGTGGTTTAGGATCGATAGCCGAACTATTAAGAGGGGAAATCTTATCGGTTATTCGATGCATGGGTGCCACTAGGTTGATCATATCATGTAGATGCATATATAACCTAGTGATAATAAAATCCTTTGAAAATGATTGTGAAAATGCTAACACACGAGCACATAGAGTTGTACACTTGGTGGTGTTAGCATATTTGCAAAGGTGATGATGTTTGTAGGGTTGAGATGGGTTTGGGTTCCTCTCTCCTTCCCGTCGAGAGTGCGAGGCGGGATTCGGCGCTTTTGGGAAAATTAGATGCATATTTTCTATAGCGTCGGATGCAAAATTTGTTGGGAAAAAGTTGGCATCGATACGGGCTTGAAAGTGCTGCTTTCTAGGCGTCGGACGTGGTGCACTGGAGCGCCGGACACTGCCCAGGCGCGTCCGGCGCATGAAGGCTGTGGCAGACAGACTGGCTCGCTGGCTGGAGTGCTGGCCAGACGCTCGGGGCGTCCGGCGCAGCGTCTGGCGCTAGCGTCCGGAGATCAGCCTCGCGCGCGGAGCTCTCTGAGTAGCGTTCGGCGCGGCGGAAGCGTCCGGCGCTACTGCAGAGGAGCGTCCGACGCGTTGGTTTAGCTTGCGCGAGGCACGGCTGATTCAAACGCCGGACAGTGAACAGTGAACGCGGAGCATCCGGTGTTTGAGGCATCAGACGCGTCCGGCGTGTTGGCAGTGATGGCCAACGGCTAATTTTTGA
This sequence comes from Bothriochloa decipiens, assembly GCA_023333625.1. Classification (NCBI taxonomy): domain Eukaryota; kingdom Viridiplantae; phylum Streptophyta; class Magnoliopsida; order Poales; family Poaceae; genus Bothriochloa; species Bothriochloa decipiens. The sequence goes on along the minus strand of CM041641.1, from coordinate 2,746,387 downwards.
AGAAGTGCTTGGCGCGCGAACGTTAAACACGCCGGACGCGTCCGGCAGTTCCATCTGGCGCGTCCGGCGCTTGTTTCGCAGGCTGCCCAAGGGGGCAACGGCTAGTTTGGATGGTGGAGGTTATAAATAGTGGGTGGCCGGCTCTTGGCCATTTCTCTCGACTCTCTAACTCATTCGTCATTCCATTGAGCTGAAAAATAGCCCTCCTCTTATCCTCTCTTGCTTGGTTGCACATCATAAGTGAGGATTGAGTGATTCAAAGTGCATTGCATAAGTTGATTCATCTAGTGGCACTTGCGAGTCGTTTAGCTGATGATTTCTTGTTACTCTTGGTGAGCACCGTCACCTAGCCGGCTTGAAGATTGTTGGAGGCGTTGGGAAGAGTTGGTGATTGTTCTCGCCCACCTCCAGTGTTGATTTGTAAGAGGTTCTTGTGCTTTCCTCGGCGGAGCGCCAAAAGCAACTCTAGTAAATTGCTCGTGTCATTGAGTTACCTCGCTTGAGAGTGATGTCTTGCGGTTCCCTTGCGGGGGAGTGCCTTGCGGGGCAAGTGGCTTGAGGGTCACACCGAGGAACCATCTATGTGGAGGTCGACACAAGGGGACTAGCTTGTCGATGCACAAGTGAACCTCGGGAGAAAAATCATTGTGTCAATCTTGTCTCCCGGTGATTGGTTTTCATATTGATATATTATGTTTGATCACTTCACATCTTGGTGATTGGCCTTCTACTCATCAACGTGGGTATAAAGATCACCAACCTATCTTTTGTATTTGCTTTCTCATATATATTGTTGCTTGTGTAGATTTGGTTATCTTGCTAGCTCACTAGATTAGAAAGTAGTGACATAGCCTTTGAGTGATATAGAGATCATAATTTAGTTAGAACTATCATTAGGAGGCTTGCTCACCATCTAGGCTAGGCAAACCACGGTTATCGCCATTTGTTTTACTAACAAGTTTTTGTCTAGTATACTTGTAGAAATTTAGATTGGCTATTCACTCCCCTCTAGCCATCTAAGACCTTACAATGTACGAACGTGTGAGCTACCACCCATAGAACAAAGTAGTATCATTGTTTCCTTGTCTGTGTTTGTTGCCGGACATCAGCAACCGTAGGAGATCAACAAAGTATCAAATCCTTTATTTTAATAATGGGATTCCTTTTGGATAGAGAAGTCTTCTTTTAACCATCAAGGTGCATACCCTGATATCCATTATCCACATGGATATATAGCATCCAACATCACACCGCTTCTAACCCCACCGGGAAGAAAAGAGAACTCCCGATCCCCGACTGCTGTCCGTTTCCAATATGGGTCGTTGTTGTTGTCGCGCGTGTGAATCTGTTCTAGACAAGTTGTTCAGCAATCCTGTTGGTGTCCTATCAACTCCCTTTTACTTTATATTATATTCTAAAAAAACGAACTCCCTTCTACTTTGTAGTCATATGAAACAATTAATTGTTCGTCGAACATATTATTTCTGTGTTCGTCAAACATATTATTAATTGTTCGTCATGAATAATTAATCTATAAATAATAATTATTATTATGCAGGTGTTGGAAATCATTGGTTACGTCTTATGTGGCACCGTTTTCGAACAAGCTCAAGATGAACAGCCCAGGAGGGCCAGGACACGGAAGTGCAAGGTGGCCATATGCGTCACTAGGACCATCCTCAACTTCCTGGGCTCCGCTCTCAGCTTATACCTCCTCTGGCTCCTCTTCTTTCGCCCTACAAGGTACGCCCCTACGTCGACGCCGCCGTGCTCACTACCTTCGGCCTCACCTCCGACGACGCGGCCGGCCATGGCCGGACTCAGCTCTCCAGTACGACCTCGTCATGAACGTCACCTTCTTCAACGACCACCGCATCTACGGCGTCCACTTCGACCACCTCACCGCGCGGCTGTACTACAACGGCACCGAGCTCGGTCCCGCCGACGACTCGCTCCCGCCGAGCTTCAAGCTGGGCACGCGCCAGCACAGGACTGTGTACCCGGCACTGCGTGGCCGGGGCCGGCCAGGCGACGTCATCGCTGCGGTGGTGGAGGAGCTCTCCAGGCAGCAAACGCAGGGGAGGCTCAGCCTCGATGTCAGGGTGAAGACCACGCTGACGTACATGTTCTGGCCCACCCGCGCCACGTACTACTACGAGTACAACTGCTGGCTGCAGTTCCCGGCGCCGGTCAACAGCAGCGAGCCGGAGGTGGCTTACGGCGTCAGGTGCCAGATCGCCAAATGATTTCCAGACTTTGCTCCTTTCTGCCCTGATGAGGAAGCGATTTCACTTTGAGCCTTCAATTTGTTTTTATTTTTTTGGAACTTCAATGTGCTTATTCGAGGCAAAAATACAATGCACTTTGCTGTTTATACAAGAACCTGTCGAAAAACGTTAACCTAGTGGCCCATCAAATCTCATAAATACACGTACTCCCTCTTTCTCATCAAAATATAAATGTGATTTAACTTGGGCCTTGTTTAGATGCAAGCAAAAAGTTGAAAATTTTTCACTCTCTCTCCATCACATCAATCTTTGTATGCATACATGAAACATTAAATATAGATTAAAAAATAACTAATTACATAATTTAGTTATAAATTAAAAGAGATCTTTTAATCCTAGTTAGTCCATGATTAGACACTAATTGTCAAATACAAACAAAAATACTATAGTTAGAAAAATTCTAACTTTTCACCAACTAAACAAGGCCTTGGTGTAGTCCTCAAGTAGCACACTTTCACTGAGTGGCCCATCAAATCTCATAACACTTGCACTCCATGTCAGGTGCCACAAATCATCTAGGTGGTAGTAAGACCATCCACACCGGACGCTATAAAAGAGGATGCTATGGCACATACGGCATGGAATCAGCTGCAACGGAGACGGTATAATGCTGCTCTATGATCACGGAGACGGAAAATATAGCGCCTGACACCGGTCATATAGCATGCAGCGGCGTGGAGTGAGAGGGAGAGGGGGAGAGGGGAGAGAGAGTGTGCTGGAGAATCTAAATGGCGGGTCCCACTTGTTCAACTGACAAAAAAATGCTATAACTACCAAACTAAAAAACCAAATTAAATTTTGATTACACCATTGAATCCGTCTCAATAAATTCTTTAAAACTAGATCACACATCGATATACTTAGATAAAGTGATAAATGAGCCTCACAGTAGATAGAGTACGCTGTAAAGAATGGATGAGTGCGAAATAATTGAAATAGAGTACATTGTATGATGAATAAAGTACGAATATAGAGTTCCATGAGTGCGGGTAGTCTAAGACCACCCGCATCGGGGACTGTAAAATGGTGCGGTAAAAGCAGACACCGCAAAAAACGCCTGCGGCGGGTGCGCTATCGAGCGCCGTAAACGAGAGAAAGGCCGCGGCGTGCGGGAAATACAGCGGCGTACAAACATTGCGCTATCAGCCAGGCGGCCCCACCACGCGGGCCCCACCGGTCACGGTCGCCCGCCGCGGAACCACCCCGCCTCGACGCTCGCAGGTCACGGAGAAGGAAGGCCGCCGGGGATGGGGAACGACGGGAGGAGATCGGAGCAGGCCGGGTCGTCGACGAGCGCAGAGGTCGGAGCCGGAGGAGGCGGCCGTCCCCGTGCCCGCGCCCATCTCGGTCGCGCGGGCAGGGCGGCTCGCTGGCGCCAGAGCCCAGCTCTGCTGCATGCCAAGCAGAAGGGGAGGCGCACGGCGTTCGAGGAGGAGGAGCACGACGCAGCCGTCCCTGTCCGTGACGCTCCCTTCGCCGCCAATCCGCGTGGGCTCGCTCCGCCGCCGGCCGCGCGGGCGAGCTGAGCTCCGCCGTCGAGCCGCATGGGCTCGCTCCGCGGGCGGGCGCGGGAGCTCTGCGGCCGGGTGGGCGCACGAGCTCCGCCGCCGAGCGGGTGCGGCCTCGCTGGCCGGGCGCACGAGCTCCGCTGCCGAGCGGGCGCGCGAGCTCCGCTCCGCGGCCGGGCGGGCGCGGGAGCTCCTCCGTGCGGAGAGAGAGGGAGGGAGGGAGAGGCGGCGGGGCAGTGGCTGAAGAGAGATGGAGGGAGGGACGCCGAAGGAGAAAGAAGAAGGGAAGAAAGAAAAAAGTAAAATAATTCTGACATATGGGCCACACAATGGATAGAGTACGCCGTAAAGAATGGATGAGTGCGGAAGAATTAGGTATGAAGTGGAGAATTTTGATGACTAAGATAAATAAAGTGTAAATATAGAGTTCTATAAGTACGGGTAGTGTAACCACCAAAAATAAAAGAAATCCGTAGCTAACACAACCCTCTACCCAAAGCAAATGCACGATCATCGGGGCCTTTTGGTCGCCACAACTGCGGAGTACCTCCGTGTATGGGATGCTATCCAACTCAGCGACTCAAAGGACCGCCTGATCTGGAGGTACAAGCAGGTGAAATCGGATGCAGTTTAATCTGGCCACTTAGACACCTCTCCGTGTCAACCTGTTTCTGTCGCTGGCACTAATAAAGCAAAGGCACTGGACAGTGGACCGTAGACGAAGGCACGGACTTAGACCAATGAGTTCTGCATCTTGCGTCCTAAGTTCTGCAGTTCTGCTCTAATTTACATCTCTATCACTGAAATAGTTCTAAGTTCTGATCAGAAAACGTCTTCTACCCTAATTTACATCTCTATCACTGCAATAGAAGATTGTTTGCTAAACTTTTGACCCCCAATGCTTTTGTGGCTGTGACTTTTAAGCAGATGGTGCTTATGGATTGGACAGGTGTTTACTGTATATTCTTTGCATCTGCATTCTTAGACCTGGCTTGCTGTCTCTGTAGTTTCTTTTGCTGTGCAAACAAGTTTGGGCTGTATTGCAGATTTTAAATCTTTGTGATCCATGTTACTGACGGCGTCAGTCATGCTCAGTAGTGTTATCTGAATAATGATGTGTTGAACATTTTGTGCATAAGTGCCAGCGTCTGCTGTTGTATTAAGTATTAACTGTTTATATGGACAACTGTTGCAATGAATTGCCTATATTTTTGTCGAACATCAGACATGTCAAACACATATATGCATCTGGCTTCTGTTGTTCTATGTTTTCTGGAGATGATGTGGCAGTCCTAATTTACAGTATAGTTCTGCAATATTTGGTTATTTGTCCTGTTCTTTTATGTGAAAACTATCTCTAGGCTGTGACTTTGGTTAAGAAGTTGGTTCTGATGGCTAGACAAGCAAAGCACTACGCCATTCACATTCTTCTGCATCCTGCGTCCTAAGGCATTCACATTCTTCTGCATCTTGTGTCCAAAGTTCTTATTACAGAAACGAAGCGTAAGACTGCATCAGTTTGTTCATTACTTCCACGCCTATCGGATTCAGATTGCTCAGGTTTCAGACTACCAAAAAACTGGAGATGGTGAACTACGAAGTACGAACGCACAGGTGGCTGGGGTTATATATACATCCAATAGATCAATTGAAAGCAGTTTGAATCAATTGATCAATTTACTCTAAATACTTTAACACTAGGAACAGCATTTTACACGCCAAAAAGAACGATTCTACAGGCAATTCTGACAGATTAAATGTAGTACAGGTTGTTAGACACCCAAGTGCTGCTAAATTAATTGCCCAAAGTCACAGCTCCTCATTTGGTCTTCGTCATGAGAACCTGCATGAGTAAGCTTACAAGTTTAGCAAATTTGACATGTCTGATATCAAGTATGCTATAAAGTAGAATTCCTTTATATATAATAATAAAAGAACAAGCCAAAGTTTTGTGCCATCAATCAAATCTTCATAACTTCAAATTGCACCCTGAGCATAGGTTTCAACCCAAAACAAAAGTCTGTCAAGAATATAAGTATCAGCTCCCAACATAATCTGTCACCACAGCCCCGGTGCCACTGCCCCAGAAGCCACTTGTTTTAAAACAAGCTACGAATTATGCATGTCAAACCCTTGTAAAAAAACACATGTCAACTAAAAGTAGGCCGATGTGATATCTGCCAAAGATGATGTGGTTTTCGGTATTGATATCCAATCAAGGTCAAGCGTAAAATAATCAGCTTTCAAGTTCCAGATTGATTTCCCCATATCTAAAATCATAAAACAAAAATTCCCCTTATATTGCATTATCCAAGATGTCAATGCAACTGACCTAATAAATCTAAAATCAATGAGAAAACTGTAATGTGGAGGGATAAGCATAATAACTGTAGCAATTCTTACATGCATTGACTTTCTAGGCTAAAGAGAGGATCGTGCACAAGAACTATAACTATGAAGGACAAATTTACCTTAGAAGGACTTTAGCTTCATTATTGCTGTTGAAGTGATCACGAACAGGCTGCAAAAGAGATTGTCGTGGTCATGACTTCTTGAAGAAAGAATTGCTCTTTAAAAATGAGTTTACATTGATTTTTTTTTTGAAAAACATAGCCCATTTTAGCACTCAATCTATTAGTATAGGAGTGATTAACCTGCTGAAACCTTACATCTAACAAGACTAATAAATTGATTTCAATATCAATATGCTTACCTGCAATATCTTATTTAATGCTTTAGTGAGAGCAGGCTTCAAATCAGCAGGATGCAAAGCACCAGAACTATAATCAGCGATAACTTCATCCATTGCTCTGTATATCCTGTTTCACACGAATAACTATTACAGCTGAACAAGACTGAAAAACTGTGAAATTTTATTTTCCTAAAATATTACATTACAGAGGAGGAATTCAAGCTTAGTAAAATATTACTTGTTACCATCATTAGCTTCCTGTCGAGCCACGTCAAAACTTCCAAACCAAGGGAGAACAATGTATTCAATGTACTCCAAACATGGATTTACTTCGACAACATTGATAGGGCAAAATGCCTCTTTATCTTGGAATTTATCTGAGACTGCAGTAAACAAATTGTATAAACCATTAAAATCATCATTTTTTAGAAACAGGGATAAAGCATTGGCTGTTAGGTGATTTTATAGAGAAACTTGGCACAAATGTGAAAACATATCATAAACCATAAATTACTGCAGAAGGGATAATTTATCTATGTAAACTGTATTTTTACTCAGTCAGCTAACTACACAGATGAAATTATACTATACCAACTAAAAATGATGAGTCACCTATCATTTTATTATTATAATAAAGAGCACACAGGCTGATAATAAAAGATCAGGCATACACCAAGAGAGAAAAAAAAGGCTAACCGGTGTGTGATAATCTCTTACAGGTTTCTTAACTTCAAACTGGAGCTAATTATTACAACTATGTTTAGTCAGCATTATTAATATTTTCATCACTGGATTCAAAGCAATCAGGCAAATAACATATCAATGGGAAATACCTCATCATCTTCCATAAAAATAGCCGAGGATGGATCACTCTTTGACATCTTCTCTTGGCCTTCCTTTAAACCAGGAAGCATGTCTGAAATTGAGGTTAATGGATAAAACCGCTAGTTAAAAAAAAGAGAACATATTGAAATTGATTAATAATTAATAAATGGTAAATAAATACACATACGATGTGACAAAATAATTGGTTTGGACTTCCCGCTCAGGTCACCATATTCCCTAGCTAACATATTCACTTTCCTTTGATCCATGCCCAACTGGCATATGTCTACCTGCAGAAGTGAAGTTATAAATGAATTTATCAACAGCTATCACAGACCATGTATTAGTCGGCCATATAATGTTAGATTTAATCTGCTGTAATCCCATCAATTAAGTCCGAGGCATGGTTGAGGGTGACTGGTCCTCTTTTCTCTGTAGTAGTATGGCATTAGGCCATCACAGTCACTGTAGCAGCATGGTAGGAGTAGGTGAGGGCTGTAGCAGCCATGCCTCTGTACCCGGTAGTGGGTGAGGTTTGTATATAAATATGTATGAAATACAATGGAAAGCGCAGTTCTTCGCCACCAGATTTCAGTCTGCTGTGTGTCCGGAAGAGAGCTCAGCTCGTCTTCTTCCTTGGTTCAAGGGAGGAGCTCGAGGGGGGGTCGATCGGTTCCAGCCGGCCTCGAGGTGCTTAGTCGAGGGGTCGAGTAGGAGCTCTAGGCTTTGGTGGCGCTAGGTCCTAGCGCTAACACATGGTATCAGAGCCATACAACGTTGTTAGGCTTCACCGCCGGCGATGTCGGACTCCGGTGCGGGTCAGTTGGGCGCAGGGACGAGCGCTGGGGGCCAGGTGCTCGTTTCGCCGCCGGCTGCGTAGCCGGTCGAGGTGCGTGTGGTGAGGGAGTTCGGCGGGACTAGTTCCTGGCCGATGCTCACTCGCACCAACTACGGTGAATGGGCCGTGCAGATAAAGTGGAAGCTACGCGCCCGAAAATGGTGGGCGGCCGTCGAGGTGCTCATGGCCTCCACCCCGAGCGAGTTCCACGAGGCGCTCGGGGCCAAGCAGACGGCGAAGGAGGCGTGGGAGATGCTGGAGTTGTTCCGCGTCGGCTCGGATCGAGCCAAGCGGGCCAAGGCTTAGCAGCTGCGCCGGGAGTTCAACGACATCCGGTTCAAGTCCAGAGAGTTGATGGAGGACTTCGCGCTGCGTCTGTAGTCGCTCGCGAGCCAGCTGGCCACTTTCGGCAAGCCACTCGAGGACGAGGATCTCGTCAGCAAGCTGCTCTGCGTGGTACCCCCGAAGTACTCACAGCTCGCCATGTCTATCGAGACAATGCTGGATATCTCCACTTTGTCCCTCGAGGATGTGGCGGGGAGGCTGCGGGCGGTGGAGAGCCGCAGTCTTGCGACGTCGGAGAAGGAGAAGCCCAAGCTGATGCTGACCGAGGAGGAGTGAACGGCGCGGATGAAGGCGGCAAGAAGCAGAGGAAGGCTCCGGCAGACAAGAAGAAGGGCAAGAAGAAGACCATCACCCCCAACGCTTGGCGAAAGTGCGGCAAGGTGGGGCACTGGGCACGCGAGTGCCCGGAGAGGAAGGAGAAAAAGGAGGAGGCGCACCTAGCTCAGGACGACAGCGATGATAAGCAGGCGCTCTTGATGGGTGAATACCGCGCTTTGCAGGAAGGCAAAGCAGGGGAGGTGAAGGCGGAGCAGAGGACTGTGTGAAAGGTCGAGATGGCGGACTAGAGGGGTGAATAGTCCTTTCTAAAACTTATCGCACCGGCTAACCGAAACAAATACGAAATTAAAATTATCGGTCTAGCCAAGACTTCACCCCTCTAAACTATGACTCTAGACACACCTTGTAAAAGATCCTAAACAAGCAAGCAAGGTGTCAATCTAGCTTGAGCTCTCCTAAACAAGTCTAGCTTGCAAGGTCACACAAACCTAAGCAACTAGTACTTTAGCAACCGAGGGAGCTCCTACACAATTCTAATGAGCAAAGCACAAAGCCAACCTAAGCTCACTAGATGCTCGTGGACAAGGCTACTCAAGCCAAATCCAAGAGCACAACTTTACTTAATCTACACAAGATAAGCAAAGCAAGGGAACTACTTCTAGCTACACAAGAAAGAAGGTGATTAACAAGCTACACAAGCAAATCAATCACAAAAGCAACTACACAAGCTAGATATATATGAATGTAAATACAAGCTTGTGAAAGAGGACGCAAACCACCACGAAGTGTGGAACAAGATGACATGGCGATTTTTACCGAGGTTCACTTGGTTGCCACCAAGCTACGTCCTCTTGTGGCGATACACTCACTTGGAGGTTCACATGCTAATTGGCATCTCTTAGCCAAATCCCGCAGCCGGGTGCGCCGTGCAACCAACACAAGATGAGGATCCTCCAAGCCACGATCTCAACTAGAGTTGCTCTTCGCGATCCCCGCGAGGTGAGCACAACACCTCTCACAAAGCTCTTCTCCGGAGCACCGCACAAGCTTCTTGCGTGCTTTGACAGAGTCTCTTGCCACCAAGCGGTCTAGGAGGTGGCAACCTCCAAGAGTAACAAGCCCACCGGCTTGCAACACGAACACCTAGTGCCACACGATGCAAATCTCTCTATGCAACGCACTAGAATCGCTCACTCACTCGATCGTATGAACACTATCAAGCTCAAGTAAGTAGAGGGCTCTCCAAGCACTCTCCAATGAAGACACAAAGTCCCCAAGGTGCTCAGCAGACATCCAAGGCCGGCCACCATCTCTATTTATAGCCACAAGGGCCAACTAGCCGTTATCTCCTCGGGCTGGCTTGATTACACACGCCGGACGCGTCAGATGCGAGCCGCCGGACGCGTCCGGTGCTCCATCTTGTGCCACATGTCACCCGCGTTCAAACTCGACCATTGCCTCCCAACGGCTATTTCTTAAAACCCCTCAGAACAACGCACCGGACGCGCCTGATGGAACCGCCGGACGCGTCCGACGCGTTCATCATCCGCGCGTCTAGCCGTTAGGCCACGCCGGACGCTGCAGCTCCATTGAGCGCTGGACGCTGCCCCTCCACTATTCAGCGTCCGGTGCGTTCACTCTCCGTGCCACGTGCAACGGCGCCGGACGCGTCTGCCGAGCGTCGAATGCTACACGGTGCGTACCTCGCTCGGGGCCGTCACGCCGGACGCCAGCGCCAGACGCGTCCGGCGCACGCGCCAGTCTGCCTGTCTCACTTTCCACGCGCCGGACGCGCCAGACCGGCGTCCGGTGCTCCGTACGCCAGCGTCCGACGCTTGGAAGGTTTGCACTTCCAAGCCCGCGTCGACGCCAAACTTCGCCACCTTTTATCATACATGCTAATCAACAAGTATATCACCTTGTGCACAATAATTAGCATGTTTTCACCAACCAACTTGCATCCGGCGCTATAGAAAATAGCTCTCTAATTTTCCCAAAAGCGCCGAATCCCAACTCAACCCTGCAAACACCTCCGCCTTTGCAAATGTGCTAACCACCATCAAGTGTACATCACCATGTGCATGTGTGTTAGCATTTTTACAATCATTTTCAAGGATTTTCTCTTGATCTCACAACGCCACTCGATCCTAGCATGTCGCAATGTTAGATCGCTCAAATGGCACTAGATGACCAATATGCAAACCAATTTGCCCCTCTTGATAGTACGGCCACCTATCCTAAATCCGGTCAAGCTCTTCTCTACTCAACCTTAGACCGATGAAATGAAAAGCCCTAGGTTATACCTTTGCCTTGTGCTTTTCCATTTCCTCCATCGCCTCAAAATGTGCAAGTGCAACACATGCACCAACACGATCATCAAATGATGTGATCCACTTTATATCATCATGCAACCTTCCTGGTCCATTGATCTTGACCTCATTTGCTCTTCACCGTCTCATGGTCCATTGGCACCAAGTCTTGCTCAAGCTTCACCGTCTCATGGTCCATCGCTTCAAAGCCTTGACTTGTCCTTCACACATCCATCGGTCCATCGAGCCAAGCCTCATCTTGATCTTCACCAAATTGGTCGCATGACTCCATGTCATGTCATATGTGTGAGCAATGTAACAGCATCAAGCCCTCGATGGCATATGTTGCCCACACACATGATCTTGTGAACTAACCCCTGTGTATCTCAATCATAACACATGTTAGTCCACCTAAGTTGTCACTCAATTACCAAAACCACACAAGGACCTTTCACCCGCAGGCCGTCGACCTTGACGAGCCGCGGGCGCAGGCACATCTGGGCGTAGTCGGTGACGAGAAGGAGCAGTGGTGGCACCTTGACTCTGGCGCAAGCAACCATATGACTGGCTACTGCGCTGCCTTCACCGACCTCAATGCGAACAAGACTGGCACGGTCAAGTTCGGGGATGGCTCGAGGGTGGATATCTGCGGCAAGGCACGGTCGTCTTCCGATGCCAAAATGGAAAGCAGTGCGCGTTGACGGACATGTACTTCATCCCCCAGCTCCACTGTGCTTGGCGACGGCGTGCACGCAGGAACCATAGCTGTGGCATGGCCGGTTCGGCCACATGAGCTTCGATGCCCTGGGCCGGCTCGAGAAGATGGTGACCGGGTTGCCTCGAATCGAGCATGCCGGGGAGCTGTGCAACAGCTGTCTGGCGGGGAAGCAGAGGCAGCTACCGTTCGCGAAGACTTCAAAATACCGCACGACGGAACCCCTCGAGTTGGTCCATGGGGACCTCTGTGACCCAATCACGCCAGCGACTCATGACTATCGGAGGTATTTCCTCTTGCTCGTGGATGACTGCAGCCGCTACATGTGGTTGCAGCTCCTAACGAGCAAGAGTGATGCGGCGGATGCCATCAAGCGGGTCAAGGCTCGGGCGGAGGTGGAGTGCAGCAAGCGGCAGCAGGTGCTCTGAACCAACCGGGGTGGCGAGTTCATGGCGCACGAGTTCACTGAGTACTGCGTCGAGGAGGGGGTGGGTCGACATCTCACCGCACCCTACTCACCGCAGCAGAACGGCGTCGTGGAGCGCCGGAATCAAACCATCGTTGGCATGGCGCGGTCGATGATAAAGGCCAAGGGGATGCCGACAATGTTCTGAGGAGAGGCTGTCACCACCGCCGTGCACATCCTCAACCGGTCGCCGACCAAAGGCCTCGAGGGGAAGACGCCGTACGAGGCGTGGCACGGGGCAAGCCTAATATCTTGTACCTACGTACCTTCGGCTGCATCGGGCATGTGAAGGTCACTAAGCCGGGCCTCGGTAAGCTGGAGGACAGGAGCACACGCATGGTGTTCCTCGGCTACAAAGAGGGTTCGAAGGCCTATCGGCTGTACGACCCCCTCGGTGGCAAGGTGGTTGTGTCCCGGGATGTGGTCTTCGACGAGGCTGCATCGTGGGCCTGGGACAGGCCAGAAGCGGGAGGCCTCAAGCAAGGTGGCGGTGGGCTCTGCGACACGCTAGGGTGGAGGAGCCACCCAGTCCGCTCGAGGTAGAGTTCCCTGGCCACACCTTGAGTCAACGGTCAACTCCTCGAGGGGGGCCTCGGCTGACGGACGGACTTCGGCTACGAACGACCCCGCCTCGACCACGAGACTGGGGGTCTCGATTGAGGGACGGGTGGCCTCGACCACTGGTGGAACTTCTCCACTGCGGACGACCCCGGCCTCGACTAAGGGACGGGGGGCCTCGACGGCTGGCGGAACTTCTCCGCTGTGTACGACCCCGGCCTCGACTGAGGGACAGGGGCCTCGACGGCTGGCGGAACTTCTCCGCTGCGGACGACCCCGGCCTCGACTGAGGGACGAGGGGCCTCGACGGCTGGCGGAACTTCTCCGCTATGAACGACCCCGGCCTCGACCGAGGGCCGGGAGGCCTCGACCCAGGCACAGGGGGCCTCGACCGCAGTCAAAACTTCTCCGCTGCGGACGACCCCGGCCTCGACCGCTGGTCTGGGGGTCTCGACTGACGGAACCCCTCCGCTACGGACAACCCAGGCTCAAAGCACAATGGCGGTGGCAGCAAGCGTGGAGTACGTGACCCCACCGTCCAATGTCTCAGATTTCATGGACGCCTACCACGAAGGAAAGGAGGTGCGGTTTTGGCGGATCGATGACATCGTCGGCGACGCGGAGGCGTCAGGTCTGGTGGCGTGACTCCTCGACGACGACCATACTCTGCTTCTGTTGAGTGTAGAGGAGCCAACCATGTTCGCCGTTGTGGAATGCGACGCAGTGTGGTGGAAGGCGATGCTGGAGGAGATTAAGGCCATCGAGGAGAACAAGACCTAGGAACTGGTCGACCCACCGGCGGGTTGCCGGCCGATTGGACTCAAGTGGGTCTTCAAGGTGAAGCGGGATGAGCACATGGCCGTGGTGAAGCACAAGGCACACCTCATTGCTCGAGGGTTCGTGCAGCGCGAAGGGGTCGACTTCGAGGAGGTCTTCACCCCCGTCGCACGGATGGAGTCGGTGTGACTCCTGCTCGCCCTCGCCACTGCCAAGGAGTGGTAGGTTCACCACCTCGATGTCAAGTCAGTGTTTCTCAACGGGGACCTGGTCGAGACGGTCTACTTCAAGCAGGCGCCAGGGCTCATCGTCAAGGGCGCCGAGAAGAAGGTGCTGCGGCTGCGCAAGGCCCTCTACGTCCCGCGCTAGGCACCGCGGGCATGGAATGCCAAGCTCGACGCCACCATGGCTGAGTTTGGGTTCGGGAGGTGCGGCACGGAGCACACATTATACATTTGCCAATGGGGGAAGGAGCATCTCATCGTCGGGGTGTACGTGGACGACCTCATCGTCATCGGCGCGCGGGCTCAGGACATCGCCAATTTCAAGGAGGAAATGACCGCGTGGTTCCGGATGAGCGATCTGGGTTTCCTGTCTTACTACCTCGGCATCGAGGTGAGGCTGGGGGAGAACGCCATCAGGTGGGGGCAGCGCACCTACACGCAGAAGTTGCTCGAGCGGGCGGGTATGGCAGGCTACAAAGGTTGTGGCCACGCCGATCGAGGAGTGCATCAAGCTCTCGAGGTAGAGCATCGCGGCGAAGATGGATGCTACGCTCTACCGGAGCATCGTCGGAGGGCTGCGCTGGTTGACTCACACACGGCCGGACATCGCATTTGCGGTGGGCTATGTGAGCAGGTTCATGGAGGATCCACGGGAGGACCACTAGATGGCGGTCAAACGCTTGTTGCGCTATGTCCAGGGCATGGCGAAGTGGGGAATTATTTTCCCCAAGCGCGGCGGGCTTTAGCTGTCCGTTTTCAGCGAAGCACCGCCATAAACCAAGGAGGGTGCGCCGGGGCTCACGGCGTTCAACGACGCGGACATGACGGGCTATGTGGATGGACGGCGGAGCACCTCGGGCGTGCTCGTCTTCCTCGACGGAGCGCCAATCGCCTGGCAGTCGCTGAAGCAAAAGATGGTGGCCTTGTCTACATGCGAGGGGAGTACGTGGCGGCGGCCACGGCGGCGTGCCAGGTGGTCTGGCTGCGACGGTTGCTGAGCGAGCTCAATGGTGTCGAGGCTCGGCAGCCGACGCTCAAGGTGAACAACCAGCCAGCGATTGCGCTGGCAAAGAATCCAGTCCTCCATGACAGGAGCAAACACATCGATGTGAAGTTTCACTTCCTTCGTGATTGCGTCGATGGAGGGCAGCTGGTCATCGAGTTCGTCGACACTGGTCGGCAGCTCGCTGACATCCTCACCAAGTCACTCGGGTGTCTTCGGTTTCAGGAGCTGAGAAAGATGATTGGCATGGTGGAGGTCAAGGGCTAGCAGCAGGATTAGGGGAAGATTGTTAGATTTAATCTGCTGCAATCCCATCAATCAAGTCCGAGGCATGGTCGAGTGTGACCGGTCCTCTTTTCCCTGTAGCAGTATGACGTTAGGCCATCAGAGTCACTGTGTAGTGGGTAAGGTTTGTATATAAATATGTATGAAATGTAATGGAAAGTGTAGTTCTTCGTTACCAGATTTCGGTCTGCTATATGTATGCGAAAGAGAGCTCGGCTCGTCTTCTTCCTTGGTTCGAGGGAGGAGCTCGAGGGGGGTCGATCGGTTCCAGCCGACCTCAAGGTGCTTAGTCGAGGGGTCGAGTAGGAGCTGTAGGCTTCGACGGTGCTAGGTCCTAGCACCAACACATAATATTGTGCGACTAATAAACTTGGAAAAGATCAAAAGCTTAAATTAATATATACAAAAAGGAGTCAATAAGCTTCTTTTTGAGAACTCACAGTACAAAAACAAGGTTCTGGATTAACTAACCTTCAGAAAGAACACATCCGCACACTGCATGAGTGGATAGAGGAACTGTGCAGCACTCAAGTCATCCTTCTCACTCCGACCCATGATCTGACAATATCTACACCACAAAGAAAATGGTTACTTGCATATCAAAAACTGACAAACCGATAATGATTAGACAAAATCCTACCTCATGATTCTACTGATATTCCTTTTCTGGGCTATGTCCGTCACAAGTGGCCAGTACTCATTTGGCCGATTGAATATTTCCTCAGAGGACCAAAAGAACTCCACCTCGTCCGTCTTGACACCAAGCGATTTCCATACCTCAATCATGTAAAGGCCAACCGTACGGATTGCATCTAAATCCCCTCCCATCTTTTTATTGAGCATAGCAAACCAGTCTGCTATCAGGATCTTCACTTTGCAGCCACAACTGAGCATCTTATTAATATTGATCGCCTTAACGACGCCCTAAAGAAAGAAGTTTATTCGTTCATTCATCATCAGACAAAATTAACTGTCGAACTGAAGAGCTTGTAACAGACATCATCAGAACAAAGATTTATACCTGCGCGATGTGCATACGGCCTGACGGCTCGAATCCGTCGTAGCAGATTGGATTGGGTTTAATCCGCAGCAGATTCAACAGCTCTTCATCCTCGATGCACTCCTCCGCGATGCTCCGTAGAGTAGCACAGCGCTCCTGCAGCATGCTCATGCTGTCAGGCTCAGGCAGATCGACCGCAACAGGAGGCCGATCCACCACGGCGTCACCGCCACCGCCAGGGGACGACATAGGGGGATCAGTCAGCTGCATCGCCGCCATGCTGCCGGACAACTCTACCGCGTCAGGCACACCCGGCGAATCCATAATTGCGATGCGTGGTGGACTGGAGGCGCAAGCGGCTGCCGTTATTAGACACAAGGCTTCCTTGACGACTACAACTCCAACAGACCAACACCCGCAGTTGTTTATATGGGCCGTCTGGGCTGGCAGTTTTATATGGCCTACAGCCTACGGGATGTTCGTTTCTAACCGGAAAAAAGTCTATTTTTGTCATTCAACTACAACAACATAGCCTTTTATCCTAAGTAAGTTGGGATAGGTTAGAGATGAAACCTAAAAGAGACATGAAAACAAAAAATACATAAATGATACAAGAAAAAGATTACGGCACGTTAATTGCTAGTCTCCAAGCGCTTCTATCCATAGCTAAATCCTTAGGGATATTCCACTCCTTAAGGTCTCTCTTAACCGACTCGTCCTAAATCAGTTTAGGTCGACCTCTACCTCTCTTTACATTATCGACCCGCTTTAGAACCCCACGACGCACCGGTGCCTCAGGAGGCCTCCGTTGGACATGGCCAAACCATCTCAACCGGTGTTGAATTAATTTTTCCTCAATTGGTGCCACCCCAACTCTATCCCGAATATCGACGTTCCGGACTCTATCCCTCCTTGTGTGCCCACAACACCATCGTAACATACGCATCTCTGCTACACTCAATTGCTGGATATATCGCCTTTTTGTAGGCCAACATTCAGCACCGTATAACATCGTCGGACGAATCGATGTCCTATAAAACTTACCTTTTAACTTCTGAGACACCCTTCTGTCACAAAGGACGCCTGAAGCTTGACGCCATTTCAACCAACCGGCTGAAATTCTATGCCTAACATCTTCATCAATGTCACCATCCTTTTGTAGCATCGATCCTAAATACCGAAAAGTATCCTTCTTGGCCACCACTTGCCCATCGAGGCTAACGTCTTCCTCCTCATTCCTAGTCACGCTGAAATCGCACCTCATGTACTCGGTCTTGGTCCTACTAAGTCTAAACCCTTTCGACTCTAACGTGTGCCTCCACAGTTCTAACTTTCTATTAACCCCTGTCCGAATCTCATCCACTAGCACCACATCATCAGCAAAGAGCATACACCAAGGGATATCACCTTGTATATCCCTTGTGACCTCATCCATCACCAAAGCAAATAAATAAGGGTTCAATGTCGACCCTTGATGTAGTCCTATTTTAATTGGAAAGTCACTGGTGTCGCCATCACATGTTCGGACACACGTCACCACATCCCTGTACATATCCTTGATGAGGGTGATGTACTTAGTTGGGACTTTGTGCTTTTCCAAGGCCCACCACATGACATTTCTCGGTACTTTATCATATGCCTTCTCGAGGTCAATAAAGACTATGTGCAAGTCCTTCTTCTGCTCCCTATACCTCTTCATTAACTGTCGTAATAAGAAAATTGCCTCCATGGTCGACCTACCAGGCATAAATCCAAATTGGTTTTGGGTCACACTTGTCACTCTTCTTAGGCGATGCTCGATAACCCTCTCCCAGAGCTTCATCGTATGGCTCATCAACTTAATCCCACGGTAATTAGTACAACTTTGAACATCTCCCTTGTTCTTGAAGATCGGTACTAATATACTTCTCCTCCATTCTTCAGGCATCTTGTTTGACCAAAAATGAGGTTAAAAAGTTTAGTTAACCATACTATCGTTCTGACACCTAGGCATCTCCACATCTCAATGGGGATACCGTCAGGGCCCATCGCTTTACCTCCCTTCATCCTCTTCAAAGCCTCCCCGATCTCTGCCTCCTGAAATCTCCTCATGAAACGTCTGTTGGTATCGTCAAATGAGTCATCCAACTCCAAGGTAGGACCCTTATTCTTCCCATTAAACAACTTGTCAAAGTACTCTCTCCACCTGTCCTTGATCTCCTCATCCCTCACTAAAAGTTGATCCGTCCCATCCTTGATGCATTTGATTTGGTTAATGTCCCTCGTCTTCCTCTCGCTGATCCTAGCCATCCTATAAATGTCCTTCTCCCCTTCCTTCGTGCCTAGTCGCTGATAAAGGTCATCATACGCCTGACCTTTTGCTACACTCACCGCTCGTTTTGTAGCCCTCTTCGCTATTTTATAGCCCTCAATGTTGGCTGCACTCTTATCATGATGGAGGCGCTTGAACCACTCCTTCTTCTCCCTAATAGCCCTTTGCACCTCGTCATTCCACCACCAGGTGTCTTTCGCTTCCCGTTTGCCTCCTCTACTCACTCCAAACACATTCGAAGCCACCTTCCGAATACATGTTGCCATCTTTAGCCACATGTCATCTGCATCTTCTCCTTCTTCCCACGGCCCCTCATCTAGCATCCTCTCCTTAAATGTTTGCGCTGCTTTTCTCCTAAGCATTCACCATTTTGTTCTCGCAATCTTGGCCCGATTGTCCCGATGGACACGTACCTGAAAACGAAAATCCGCCACCACAAGCTTGTGTTGAGGGACAACACACTCCCCAGGTAATACCTTACAATCTAAGCAAGCACGTCTATCCCCCCTCCTTGCAAGGATAAAGTCGATCTGACTCAGGTGTTGTCCGCTACGAAAGGTCACTAGATGAGATTCCCTCTTCTTAAAGACGGTGTTCGCTATCAACAAATCGTAGGCCAACGCGAAGTTCAAAACATCCTCCCCCTCTTGATTTCTACTACCATACCCGAAACCCCCAACTATCGTGAAAATTTGTTTTTGGTATCTTAACATTAAAACCGGAAAAAATAGGTCCCTCAACTTAAACAGTGTAAATTAAGTTCCTCGGTGGTTTTAGATGACGGTTTTGCTACAGTAATGACGGTTTTAGTAGTTTTTGTTTTTTCTTTTCTATATTTATTTCGGCTGAATCTTTAAAAAATCATAATAAATCACTAAAAAATTATAAAATAAAAAATCTAATTTTGTTGGACTCCACATGAGTAGATCTACACATAGAATATATAATATGGTATATTTTAGTATAAAGTTATTGAGCCAAAATAAATAAAAAAGAAAAGACAAAATCTTTATAGACAAAACTTTATACTAAAGCATATCATATTATATATTCACTGTGTAGATCTACTCATGTCGAGTCCAATAAAATTAGATTTTTTATTTTATAATTTTTTAGTGATTTCCTATGATTTTTTAAAGATTCAGTCGAAATAAATACAATAAAAAAAATAAAACTAGGTTACCGTAGTAAACCACCATCTAAAATCACCGAGGGACGTAATCTGCACTATTTTAAAAGTTGAGAGACCTATTTTATCTAGTTTTAAAATTAAAAAATAAAAAATAAACTTTCACCATAGTTGAAGTATCAAAAGTAAACTTCTTCCTTTCCGGCTCAAATAGTGCGACGAGTGTAGCACGCCCCGGTAGCCCGTGAGGCCGTTGTGACCTCGTGGGCTTGTGGCCCGTAACAAGAAAAAAATGTATAAAAGCTGTATTTCAATTCGATTCAGACTCTATCTACTGGGTATTTTGGAGCCTCCTGTCACCTGGAAGAGCCTTAGAAACACCCGAATCTGACATCCAAGGGAATCGGGCGACAATAACTTTAAAAATACCCGAATTTTCATTACCAGGACCAAATAAAAAAACAGATGGAAATACATACAAAATACAGACAAACTAAAATGAAAAAAAAGGAAGATTAATAATTCCATGAAAGGCAAATCGGAAGAAATCCGGGTGACGGAAGTCAGAAAAATGCCCGGATGACGTATAGATTTTCCATACCGTTAACTTATATTGTAATAAACGTTAGTTATGGTCATTTATAAAATAAAAAGATCTTTTAAACTGATATGCACAGATGGTCCGGTTTGCACCTGATATGTTGTTCCCAAACAAGTTTGGCCTAGAATTCTTAGCTTCGAGAATAAATTCACCAATTTGCTCCGAAAGGTTCGTAACAGGTAAACATTCCACTCGTATCAATCATATATAGTTAATACTACAGCTTATACCACAAGGTTGAGCCAATAAAAAATCATATATAGCTACAAACAAAAAACTTTTTATTCATTTACTTTCTTTCATGGCTACCAGAATGCTATGTTGTTCTTTTTCATGTCCAGAATACAAGAAATGCAGCCGAGGTATATTTTATTGTGTGTTCTAACAATTCTAGTAGTCTACAGGGGTGGTCTCTGCTGCAACCCTACCCTGCTGAGGTAATAAAACAGATGCCGGACGGCTGATATGTTCTTCTGCTTATTACACTCCACAGAAGGCCTTGAGTTTATCTTGGTGGCGAGCACCTTCATCGGAGACACAGAAGCAGACGAAGTCCTTGTTGTCGTGGGGCTTGAAACGGGGAGGGTGTTCGTCGTCCACGAGCTCATCTGCCACCTGAACCTTGAAATCAGGGACCGAGAACAGCATCGCCGAGTATCTGGTGGCATCCCCGGCGACAGTAATCCGGTGAAATGGAGCGTATAGACGGTCGTTTGTCCATGCCTGGAGCAAGATGAAAATCACAGCCCAGAATGGTAAGAACTCAGAAGACAGGATCAGTGTAGAAATGGATGGCTTCAATCTTAGATTAGGATCGAGGAGCTGAATGTTATCTGAAGCTGAACAGTTCAGGCATGATGATGTGTGGTTTCAAAATGATTGGGGACGCTGAGTTTGTGCTATATATGTATGAACTCAATGCCTGAAATATCTGCATGCTATTGCACTGACAATGTTTTCTGAATGGTTGTTCAAACTGAATGTTCGGCTAGGTATTTGCTCAATCCAATTTGCATAATACAATTAATTCCTGCTTGATCACAAGATTAGGGAGCTAGCAACCGCGAGAGTGTTCGTACCCGGAGCGCGTTGCCGACCATGAAAACCAGCGACGTGGACGACGGCTCGACGACGATCCAGTCGCCGTCCCTGCTCTGCATCTCCAGCCCGGCCACCTCGTGCTGGCAGACGACGCTGAGCCAGTTGGTGTCCTGGTGCGCCCCGTACCTCACCACCTTCTCCGCGGCGTTGGGCGCCTTGTACTCCGCCACCCGGAACAGGTGCCAGAGGGACGCGCTCACCGCGTCGTGGTGCTTGGCAACCCCAAGCCCTTCCATCACCATCCGCCGCACGGCCTCCTCCAGCTCCAAGATCCGCCGCGCCGCCTGGCCGACGGTGCCGCTGCGCCGCCATAGCAGAGAACAGGATCAGACCAAGCCTATAGAGTAAGATCTGCTAGAAGGACGGGACGAGATCTTCTTGTGCTTACCAGAAGCCGTCGTTGTTGTCGCCGGCGTCGGGCCGCACGAGCCGGGCGAATTCGCGGACGGACTCATCCCTGGTGGCGTCCACGATGGCGAGGCTCTCGTAGCCAGGGAACCCCGGGATGTTGCCGAGGTAGCCGTGGAACGGCTTGTCGTCGCCGTAGTAGTTTCGGCGCTTGGCGTCGGCGGGCAGCGCGAAGAGCGGCGTCACGGCGCGGCCGAAGAGCTCGGCGCGGAGCTGAGGGGTCAGAGCCGGGTACTGCGCCTCGAAGCAGCCGAAAGTGGCCAGCGCGTCCATCACATCGGCGCGCGCCTGCTCCCAGGAGTCGCCGCCCGGCGCGGACGGGACCACGCGCGAGAAGTCGATTCGGGGGAGCTTCTTCGCCTCTCCGCCCATCCTCGCCGGCCGTCACGGGATCTCGGCGAGGGCGAGCTGAGCTCCGTGCTCTGCTCTGCTTTGCTTTGCTTCCCGGCCGGTGCGGTGATTGGTCAGCGACCGAACCCCGACGCCATTGACTTTGAATGGAGAGGAGGACAAGTGGGCTACGGGGAGAAGCCCATTGCGTCCTCTGTTTCAGAGCCAGTACAAGGCCGAAACGTTGGCCCAAGTAGAAACTGAACATACTGTCAACATAGTTTGCTCTGAAAAAAAATCATAAAAATGTAATGGCCAGTTCGCCACGTAGACTGGCTGTCACATCAGTCCACGAATGATTGACTAATGCTTGGTCAGACAATCACTGATGTTAGCTGCATCACCTAAAACAAATATTGACTGCCACTTATGTTTTGCAGGCACGAACGCTTCAGACTGATTCAACGAATGTTGTAAAAAAAAAACTTTTGTCTGAATGATATATAGCTAGACTCGGAGTTTGCCGAGCTTTGGATAAGCAATATGCTGTTCGAAATATGCCCTAGAGTTAATTATGGGATGATGATATTTTGATTGTATCCATAATTAATAAAGTGTTCATTGATATTCATTATAGACAACTTGTATTGATTGACAATTATGTGAATTGTTTATGGAAATCAATTACTTGAATGGTTATTCTAAAATTGTCACTGGTCGGCGTTCTTGTGAGAACATACTTGAATATTAGACCAGCACATGTATTAGTTGATGCCTATGTTTCACAAGTCATGGACATAGAGATGTCAAACTAATAATGTGGACACATGTAAGACATATAGGCTGGACTGACCCGACATGAGAAAGTCTCTATTCACGTCATATACGTTATGTCCTTAGACCTGAGATTGTGGTACGTACTCAAGATGTGAAACGGCACACTTAGGGACTATCAAACGCTACTCCGTAACTGGGTAGTTATAAAGTTGGTCTTCGGATGGTCGGGAGGCATGCTATGAGACATAGACAATCAAGATGGAATTTGCCCCTCTCTACTCGAGAGAGATATCACTGGATCACTCAAGTGATTGGATCAACAAATGCATAACCGTGCTTGAGTTAAGTGTTAACCCACGAGTTGAACCATATATCAAGTGTCAAAGGGAATAACTTGTATATGGTCATAGTGGTTCGTCTGATATGATCTTTGCGTGCACGTAGGAGTTGTCACGCCTTGCTAGAGGCCGCTGTCAACTATTGGGCGAGTAGAAGTACTCGGCCCATGTCAATGTGTGCGTGAACCCATAGGGTCGCACGCTTAAGGGGCTGGAAGCCTAATTCGGGTTGGACCCGAATTAGACAAGGCTTAGGGTTACTAATGGGCCTCCAACTCATAAGCTCATTGGGGACGTCTATATAAGCAAGGGGTAGGGCGCGCGGTGAGGGTTACACGCCTTGAACAGCCGCCGTCGTCCTTCCCACGCTCGCGCCTTCTGCTCCTCGCGGACTTTCATGTACATGTGGGATACCTCGGAGGTGCTGCATTTGGAGCACTGGGATGAACCGCACGAGGGGATTGACGTGACGGACGACCACGCAACTACACTGCCTGCTGCGACGCGTACAATTACATCGAATCGTCTTCCGCTGCATCCGCGCATCAAGTGGTAATTCCGTGACCTATAACTAGCAGTAGATTCTAATTTATGAGACAAAAAAGTTTTATTTTCTGGCTAATATAGCACTCTTGTAACCCTTCACATGCATGATATCATTGTTTTGGCTGAATCATCGTATGCCAAGCATTTAAAAAGGAAAGATGATGAGGCATTCTCACTTTCGCAGTGAATTGTCGAATCGAATTGGTCGTAGATGACACAGCATAATTATATTATCATCCGACACATATATCCGGCGAAAACGATCGACCTGAGTGTTAGAGATTATATACTAAGAAGTAGGCATTGCTCAATGCTCTTGTCGTGCCTGCCTGCAGATTGTTCATGTTTCAGGCCATAAGAAAAATCTTGACAGTGCCTTCTTCTCTGGTATGGAGTGATTTCTTGCAGGGGACAAATGGACAAGACAAGAGTGATTTTATTTTGAATATTTTGTGATGTTCATGGGGGTTCATCAGATCGGAAGCTTGAAGTCACAAGGTCATGATCATCGTTCAGTGCAGATAAGCACCAAATTAACTAGCCAATAACATTAGTTAGTGGTAGCAGGCGTGATCAATTGTCTCATCGTGATGGACAAAGTACAAGCTTAGCTGTTTTCCTTGTACTGGATGACAATTGATTGCCTGGATGATGGAAGGCTGCATATTCCGGCGAATTTCGCTCGTACTGCATTCTGCAGAGAAAACCTCCCAGAGTACTACAAGTACTAAAACAACAGCCGATTCGAACGCAAACGAGATAACGGAATTTGTATTTCTTCCCATAAAGAAGTTGCCAGAACTGCACCTTTTTTTTTGCGACCGGAATATAACCCGTTTTTCATTAAAAGAAGTAAATTACAAGTCAGCTATGAGAGAACCCTCATAACGCAGATTATAAACCATTAAGATAGTTGTAAGTAACCTGGATTAACAAAGAAACAAAGAAAGATACATGAGAGAGCGACCGCCGCTCTAACGCCAACCTACAACTACAACTAGAGCTACAATTGTGCCCGTAATAAAAGCCAAAGCAATGGTTTCCTGCGCCAAAGACCAAGCCGTGGTGGCAAAGCATCCACTGGTTCACCTACAGAACGAGCATCCAGAGCAACGGTGGCAAAGCATCCGCCAACGAACCAAGCGACCACGGCGACAAAGCTTTCGCCAACGAACCAGGCAACCAGGCGGCAAAGCATCCGCCAACGAAACAGATGACCACGGCGGCAAAGCATCCGCCAACGAACCAAGCGACCACAACGGCAAAGCATCTGCCAAACGAGCAAGTAATTGCGACAAAGCATCCGCAAGCAACGACGTTGCCGAGGTCATTTGCAACAGCACAACCATTGCAGTGGGACACATAAAGCATAACAGGCACAGTAGGAACTTTCCAGCAACCAACGGCAAGAGGGAACCACGACCATCGCTGGGCGAAGAGCCGTAGAATCGCTCCAACAAGGCCTTCAAGAAGGAAATTGACATCCGCAGATGCCAACCATGTTGGAAAGCACTCGAGCAGGACTTTCGTCCCCAGCCTGGTCCAGACAAAGAAGCTTCGGCGACGCCTCCAAGAAGGTAGGTGACACACACTGCGCCACCGCCGCCGGCCTAGAGCAACCGGGCAGGGTTTTCACCCCGATTCTTGCTGTGGACGCAGGCCACTCATCTGCACCATCCACACACCGCCAGAGCGCTGACTAGCGGCGGTGGCAGGGCGACCGCCCACCCCCACAGTCCACGCGAACAACACGTCCATGCCGCTCGGCGTCGTCTACAGCTCCAGCAAAGGAAGGAAGACCGGGCCACGCTGGCCTAGCGACGGGAGGGACTTGGGTGTGATGCAGGCCTAGCGACGGGAGGGACTTTGGCGTGACGCAGCGACCGACGACGGCCGGCGCCGAGCCACCGCCCCAATCACGCGTTGCCCACGCCCCAGCTACAGGCATCAGGCAGGGCGTCGCCGGATCTGGCACGAAGGGCGTCGATCCGGACCCAGAGGTCATGGATCCGGCGGCCCCGCTGGTCTTCATGCCCCCGCAGCGGATTTTCGTTGGAAGAAGGCTCCACGGCCGCCCGGAGCAGATCCTCCGAGGAGGAAGGCGGATCTGGCCCGGCTGAGCCCGGATCTGGCGAGTTTGCCGACAGGGACACTGGGGAAGCGCTAGAGTTGAGGTTGGCGGCGGGGGGGGGGGGGGGTGGTGGTGGTGGAGAGACGAGGCGTTGGGCTTGGACGATGCAGCGAACGGCGCAGTGGCCCCCGTTTTTGGGAGCAACGGCGACGACGGCCGGAGGAGGACGGCCGGGAGGGGGGAGGTAGGGGCGGCGCGGCGGTCGCCCCTGTGTCGCCCAGGAGAGAGCACTCGGGGTCGTGTCGTTTTCCTGAAAGGTTGTTATGTGCTAACAACCGCTAGCTCACATTGGAACTGCACCCTCGTCGTCGATCGTTGTCCAATCGCCGGCGCAAATAATGCAGGCAGACTTTTCCCTTGCACGATATGGAAGAATCATAGATTGGCATTGACGGATTGACCAGAGCCAATCTTGGCGACCTGGCGTGCAACAACAAACTTGTGGTTCTGTAGCTGTCCGTTCTCACAAACGAACAGTCGAACACGACAAGATCCATCATGCATGGGCTCAATCTCCTCCCTGGTCAGACGTGACGACGTCGCCTCTGCAGTTGTTTAACCACCTGCCGGTGCCGGACTCCACACCGGTACACAGCTGTGTCTCTCATCAGTGATGAGTCTCTGGATCACGCCTGCAAAGCCAAGCCAGTCCATTTTAGATAAGGCCTGGTTTAGTTGCCGAAATTTTTAGTGTGAAAAATATGATAATATTTTATTTGTATTTGATAAATATTATTTAATCATGATTTAACTAGGTTTAAAAGATTCGTCTTGTGATTTACAACTAATCTATATAATTAGTTATTTATTTTATTAATATTCAATACTATATGTATACGATATAATATTTGATGTGATAAAGAAGGAGTGAAATTTCTAAAAAAATTTATGCAACTAAACGAGGCCTCCCGTGCACTAGGCATGCCTCAATCAGTCAATCTTGTCAACAAGTCTTCAGGTCATCTTCTAGACGAAGGATAAGCAATGAATGGCAACAAGTGACCCATCCATGATGCTGTGCGATTGCACGCAACGCAACGATCACCACGTGAGTGCGTTGACGGGGATGGAAAGGACTGGGCGGTTTGGACGGGACTCTGGCCGTCGACCGCTCTTCCAGCGCTCCCTGGGAAAAACCAATGGCAATGGGTGAAGGCGCTAGCTTGTTGTGCTGCTTGCTGCACATGTAATTTCTCGCAGAATTTCTAGAGGCAGCACACAGGCACGTTTCGTTGGCAGCTCAGGTACAAATCCTCGCCCTTGGTCAACAGTCAACACACGTGGCTCCGGAGTTGGATCATCGGCGGCGGATGCGGACCAGAAAAGTCGCCGGAATGTTTACTGCGGACAGCGACGCGCCGGTGTGTTTCTGCGCCGTGCGGGCGGTGAACCTTGGAAAATTCTCTGCATGTCGCTCTCGATCTGTGTCGTCGTTGAAGACCGTAATGCATGGAAGGAATTCGAGAACAACAACGGTTCATCTGAATGTAGTACGAGATCGACTGTCTTGTCGATGGCTGAAGAACAATATTCCTACAACAACTTGCATGGGGCAAATATACAAATTTTCTTTGAAATAGAAATAGAAATTTACATGCTGGAACAAGCTGCATGCCTCTTTTGCACCAGGGTTGTGGCTTGCTTGCAATCCATGCGTTCATGCACAGTACTTGGGGTGCACCGTGCGTGCATCATTCATCACGAGTAAACGACGCTAAGTACGTACTAGTATTTGACAGCTTGGGATGGATTCTCTAAATCTCTCTTACAAAATAGAATAGAATACCGAGCTCGCTCCGACTCGTCGTCGGCTGCATCGGCGTCGCGTTCTCCTTTTCCAGCCGGCGAATCACTCTCACATGTCGAGCAGGTGCGTGGACGGGACTCCCGCGGCGAGCGTCGTCTTGGGCGGGAGGTGGGCGGTGGAGGACTGGAGCATGGTGGTGAGCTGCTTGGACGCGACGATGGACTTGTAGATCTCCAAGATGAGCCGCTGCTCGAACTCGGTGGGCTTAGCGGGCTTGCCGTCCGTGAGCAGCCCCTGCTGCTTGCGGCGCGGCACGCGCTTGGTCCAGAGCGCCTCGACGGCGCCGGGGAGGGCGAGCGCCGACGCGCGCCTGGCCAGCGCCAGCATGCCGCCCACGTACGCGTCCCGCGCCCGCGCCAGCGCGCGCCGCGGGCCGGACAGGAGAACGCGCACCCGACGCCGCAGGCGCGCGCCGCCGCCGGTGACGGAGCCGATGGAGCCTAGCTGACGCGACCGCGAGCGCGGCTTGCTGGCGCCGTCGTCCGCCAGGCGGTGGTACTTGCGGCGCCGCCAGTACGCGCGCACGCCCTGCGTGAACCGTATCGGGAACGCCTCCGCCTCCATGGCCTGCTGCTGCTGCGACGACGTGTGTATGTGCCAGCGGGAGCTGGGAGGGGGACAGGCCTCAGAGGGGTTTCAGGTTGTTTGGTGGATGGACGGAGCTGGGTGGCGCGGACCCTCAATTTATGCGGTGCGTGCACGGTTGGTGGGTGGGGGGAGAGGAGTTTCCTGGCGGCGCGCATGCACGGGGCAGATGAGGTGATGCCGCCAGGTGTGCTTCCCGTTCGTGGCAAGTGCGCACCGGTTGGTGGCGTGGTGGCGGCTGGTTTCTTTGGGGGCACGGTGGGTGGACTGGTGGTGGCTGTGTGTGTGATGCGACACGCGAGTCCTGAGGTTTTTTTTTGTGTGCTCCGAGACGACGTGTCACGTGTCTGAACGAGTTTTGGGTTCGCGTTGAACGTCTAGAAGCGAATCTATATATTTCTAGGTTCAATCATTTACTAGTAGGATTTGGACTTCGTTGCTGCTACGAAGGATTACTTGGTGATGTTTTTTATTTTTCTTTGACTAGGAGAGGGTTGACTTTGGACCAGAAATGTAAGTATAGCCTGCTGAAGTTTCTACAGGTATCAGCAGAAAAATTCCACTGCTGCTTCACGTACTTTTTGGAAAACTGCTGCGCTATGCTGTTTGAAATGAAACACGTTTGGTTCTTCCGTTGCTGCGGAACTAGCTAGACCGAAGTCAGAAAGAGAGGCTCCGTTCAGGGCTGGTAGCCGTACGTGCGAGGAATGGAGACATCGTCGTCGTGCCAAGTCTTGGACTGACCCTCTGCACTCCCAAGCACATAGTCATGGCACGCTGCCACGAGTTGTATAAGCACTGACAGGGAGCTGCAAGATCATACCTGAGTGCATGTACGGTGGGTCCCTCGAAGGCTTGCACGCTGTTGAGCCGTTCCTCGATCGTAGAGATCGCGTGCCAGGTTCTTTTGGCGTGTTTGATTATTGCCTGGACCAGGCCGCCTGGCCTGGCGACTATGAGCTGAGCCTGGCCAGCACTAGACACGATTGTTTGCGTGGAAGTACAGCCAGGATCGTTTGTTTGCATTGCCTGTAAAAACGTGCTCCTTCCTCCGTCCCTCCGTCTCTAAATAAGTGTCGTTTCGTTTTCTGAGAAATAAATATCGATAATTTTTATAAATAATAAGTATTATCAATTAATATCATAATTAATATTATTAGAAAGATCTTTAAATCTATTTTTTTAATAAATTTATTTAGAGATATAAATATTATATGTATTTTTTATAAATTAAATCAAACTTGTGTCACGTATTCTTCGACGATACTTAAAAATAGACGGAGGAAGTACCCCGGAATCAGAGATCGCATAGGTAGCTAGGTATCCTGGTGGCAAGGTCTTGCCGGCCGCCGGCAACTTGCTCGTCGCCGCAGCCACTGGCTGGGTTCGAATACAATTCCAAAGTCTGTCTCCTCTCTCCACGACTTCGCTTCTTTTACAAGGCGAGACGCCTGCCCGTTACATGGGCCGTAATTGAACTCGCAGCCACTCCGGTCCGGTATACTTGCTATTGGGCTTGGGCCTGCGACGGCTCTTCATGGTTGGCGCATCTTGGTCCGGTATACTCGCCAAGAGGTCTCCCGTTCGCGAGCGCCGGGCTCCTCCACCGCAGCGACGTCGATATATGGTCCGGCGCGCGGCGGCCGAGGTCATGTCCACCGCGGACCCGCTGAGCTATGGATTGATGGACCTTGGCTAGTCCGTGGCCTTCGTCGCGAGAAGCAAACGGAAACGAGGAGCGCGTTCATTTGGCGCTATCCGGTGCAGTTCGATTTCGATCCATCTCCCATGCGTCGCTTTCTCCTTCCAGCCGAGCGAGTGCTCCGGCGCCGCTGCTCTCCGAGTCCCTGCTCGACTCCCACCAAACTGAGCACGAATGCGGCGTCCCTTTCGCCGGTACTGGGACTGGCGCATCGCCGGGGAGAGGATGGTGGCGGCGACGACGGCTAGCTGCTGGCAGCGCCGCATCCGTCGCCGACGCACGCGCATCTTCCCGAGCCTGTCCTCGCAGCCGCCGTGCTCAGGCCATGCCGCGCCTCCTGCGCGTGTGCCCTGCGTGCTCCATGCCGCGTCGTGCCTCTCCATTGATGATGATGACGAGTTGACGACGACGCACGCGGTCACAGGCGCCCTCTTCATCATCTCCCGGAGCTGCGAGCTGCTACGGCCATAGCCGAGGTTGAGGTCCGGGTCGACCTCGTCGATGCAGATCCTGGCGCCTGAGGTGGGGGTCGAACCGATCCGTTGTGCGAGCGGTTCGTGGTTACCCGCGGTTCGAACCTTGTTAATGATGTATGCATACGTTTGCTGCTGCTGTCCGCAAAGGAGGGTCGGGCGTTTGCTGCTGCAGTCCGCAAGCTTCACGGCTAATACGCATGAACCATGATTAGATTCGTGGCCTTCGTATGAAATTTTTTTGTACGTATTTTCATACACATGAACCAGTATTTTCGTACGCAAAGGGTACACAAAAATTTACAGAGCCTAATAAATTTTCGCCTGTAGGGAAGAAAATCTAGAACGCTTTACAGTATTTTCATCGCCTGAAAGTCTGAGACTGATGCCAAATTCAGTCTGGCATTATATAAAGCATGAGGCCGGTAGCACATGGAAGATACTGCTACAATTCAGCACTTTCCACATGATACGGAGTTTCAGATTACAAACAATGCTAGTCTTAACTAACGAAACAAGTGCACTGGACAGTCAGATAAACTACTTCTAGACAAGGTAACAGTTCATTGGACCATTGGAGTACCTCCTAGAATAGTTCTGTTAAAATGAAGCAAACCAAACTTCTTTCGAAGTATTCTTTACAAGACATCATATTTAGAGGAGGCCATCTTCCGAAAAGTTCTACGCGGCGTATGAAGATGGGAGGTGGAGGAAGAGAAACAAGATTCTAGAATATTCCCCACTTCTCATGATCTAAGATATTTGTATGAAAGAGTGCAGAATAGAAAGTAAAATAAATTAGAAAAATTATAATATCTAGGAATACTCTAGAAGGGGGACACATGGCATAAATTTATGGATCCCCTAGGCCTATAAATAGAGGCCCCCTCCCTTGCCATGATACACACAAGCAAAAGGATACATACCAAGGGAGCCACTCCATGAGAGCATGATAGAGAGTGGTGTGTGATGAAGAGTGAGTGTGCTAGGATAGCCACCAAAGTGTTGTACTCTTGGAGTGTTGCAATAAAGTTTAGTTTTAGTCTTCCGGTTGTGCCTTATAGTTTTTAAGTGCTTAGTGCCTAAGTTATGATCCATCGAAGGTAGGCTCTGCCACCTGAGATCATAAGGGTCTGGACTTCATCGTAGGTTGGCTCTGCCACCCGGAAGTCAGCTTCATCTGTTGGTAGGCTTTGCCACCCGAAAGTGAGAAGACGACTCTGCTGTCGAAAGGACCCTCTGCACTAAGTAACTAGAAATTATAAAAGGACCGATCGACTCAGAGTGAGTTGGTGTTCTAGACGTAGGTCCTCATTAGTGGGTATTAGGGCCACCACCAAAACTCTACAATTGGTATCGGAGCTGTGACGGTCCGGGACCGTCAGGAAGAGGTTTTTTTTGTGCAACATCAAGGCACTAAGGGGAGACTCTGCCAGAGTTCACAGTCCGAGACTGTGAAAGAACGCTGGTCCGGGACCAAGTGTAGTTGACACCAGGTGTCCGTTGATATGGCGGATCTCTTTAGTGCAGGAGGCATTAAGAAGCTCAACAGTAACAATTATGGCTATTGGAAGACCTGCATAGAGTCTTACCTACAAGGACTAGACCTATGAGAGGTTGTTGCGGACACCGAAATAGAGCCTCCATCAAAGGAGAGTGGCGATGCCTTGCGGAAATGGCGTATCAAAGGCGGCAAGGCCATGTTCGTGCTGAAGATAACTATTGAGGAGGACCTACTGGAGCATATTCGAGATGCAGGTAGCCCAAAGGAAGCTTGGGAGACCCTTGAAAAATTATTCTCGAAGAAGAATGAAGCACGCCTCCAATTATTAGAAAATGAGCTCTCAGGATCTCTCAAGGAACTATGTCTATTGGTTAATATTTCACAAAAATAAAATCCATATATCGAGAGATATCTGAGCTGGCACCGGAGGAGAAAGTTGGTGATGCCCGCATGAGGAGAATCATTATTAATGGCCTTAGACCCGAATATCATGGGTTTATAGCCGCAGTGAGTGGATGGCCGACTCAACCTTCATTGGTGGAGTTAGAAAATCTATTGGCTAATCAGGAGGAGTTAGCCAAGACGATGGGAGGCGTTTCTATGAAGGAAGAAGAGAAGGTTCTCTTCACAAGCAAAAAGAAGGGGCCACCTAGGAGGCAAGGAAAGTCGAAACCAAGATGGATGGAAGGTGACAACCATCACCCAAAGGAGAAAAGTAGCTATTCAGGGGGAGCCCATGGACGAGAAAACCAGCAACAACAACCAAGGAAGGATGGATGCTTCAATTGTGGTAAGAAGGGTCACCTTGCTCAAGAATGCTGATTTCCAAGGAGGCGCTTTGAAGGAAATAAGAAGCAGAATGAGAAGCGCTTTGAAGGGAATGTGGCCACCACCACAAGTGAGAAAAAGAAAAATTACATTAGTGAAGAAGAATGGATGTTGAAGCTAGGTTTTCTCAAAGTGTTGAGGAAGATGAGTTGGAGGACTTGGAGGCACATACTTTTGCAGCAACAACTGATCCAACAATTAACTACAAGAAGGATTAGATCATTGATTCTGGGTGCTCTAACCACATGACTAGTGATGACAAAAATTTAGAGGGAATCGCCGACTATAAAGGAAGGAGAGTTGTGCTTATGGCAGACAACTCAAAGTTATCAATCTCTCATGTTAGAAAGGCGGTTGTTCCAAGGTATGGTCCTTAGCAACTCCAACTTGATAGAGTTTATCATGTTCCTGGCTTGAAGAAGAATCTGCTGTCGGTCCCTCAATTGACAGCAGAAGGAAAATATGTGCTCTTTGGGCCGGAAGGTGTGGCAATTTTTAGAAAATTAAAGGTGATTGGCACACCCATCATGGAAGGAAGGAGCAGACAATCGGTCTATGTCCTCTCCACTGAATCTGTTTATGTGGACAAGGCTCGGAGGAATGAGACGGGTGATCTTTGGCATGCGCGTCTTCGACATGTTAACTACAGTAAGCTGAAGGAGATGATCCAGAAGCAAGTATTAAAGGGGCTTCCTCAAGTGGACATTCGGACAGATACTGTTTGTGCTGGTTGTCAGTATGACAAGGCTCATCAGTTGTCATACAAGGAATCACAACATCGGTCCGAGACGCCATTGGAGCTCATACACTCGGATGTTTTTGGCCCAGTCAAGCAAATATCTATTGGAGGTATGAGGTACATGGTGACTTTCATTGATGACTTCTCAAGGTACGTCTGGGTTTACTTTATGAAAGAGAAGTCTGAAGCTTTCATAAAATTCAAGGAGTTCAAAGAGAAGGTAGAAGGTGAACTCAACAAAAAAATTAAGTGCCTCTGTACTGATAATGGGAGAGAATATTTATCAAATGAGTTCACCAACTATCTTAAGGACACAAAATAAGAAGGCAATTAACTTATCCCAATACTCCACAACAAAATGGAGTAGCGGAGCGCAAGAATCGCTATCTTGCAGAGACTTGTCGAAGTATGCTCCATGCCAAGAATGTACCAGCAAAGTTCTAGGCCGAGTGTATGAGGACAGCAGCCTATGTGATTAATAGGCTACCATAAACTAAGTTGGGATTCAAGTCACCACATGAGCTATTATGGAAGGTGAAGCCGGTGGTAAGCCATCTCAAAGTATTTGGCTGTGTTTGCTATGTGTTTGTGCCCGATCACCTAAGGAGCAAGTTTGAGAAGAAAGCAATTCGGTGCATCTTTGTTGGCTATGATGATGCACGAAAAGGTTGGAGATGCTATGATCCAACCACAGGGAAGATTCATGTCTCAAGAAATGTGATGTTTGATGAAACCTCTGCTTGGTGGTCTCCTGAGAAGATTGAGATCCCAGAATCTTAAGATCTAGAGGAAATTCCAGAAGAATCCATAGAGAAAGTGGAAGAACAGACTTTAACTCCAAGTGAAGACAAAGAGGAGTCACCAAGGAATGTGAAGAGTCCTTGGAAGACTGGAGTACATTGGTCAGTTGAAGAGGAGCCTCTGCCACAGGAAGCAGAGCAAGAAGAGCCCGCTCAAGGTCTACGGGGATCGACAAGAAGGCCGAAGCCCAATTCAAGGTATGCAAATCTGTGTCTTATTGAGCCTTTCACTTATAGCTCAATCAAAATGTGCAAGGCTAGGCCCGCGGCTCGAGAAGGGAAGAACAGAAGAGTTTCAAGAAGAGCTCAGAAGAGTCTGGAAGACAAGCATTGAAAGAAGTTTGTCTTGAGAGGAGTGTTAAAATGAAGCAAGTCAAACTTATTCCGGAGTATTCTTCACAAGGCATCATATTTGGAGGAGGACATCTTTCGAAAGGTTCTACACGGCGCATGAAGGTAGAGGAAGAGAGACATGATTCTAGAATATTCCTCACTTCTCATGATCTAAGATATTTGTATGAAAGAGTGTAGAATAGGAAGTAAAATAAATTAGAAAAATTATAATATCTAGGAATACTCTAGAAGGGGGGACACATGGCACAAATTCATGGATCTTCTAGGCCTATAAATAGAGGCCCCTCCCTTGCCACGATACACACAAGCAAAGGGATACATACCAAGGGAGCCACTCCATGAGAGCATGGTAGAGAGTAGTGTGTGGTGAAGAGTGAGTGTGCTAGGATAACCACCAAAGTGTTGTACTGTTGGAGTGTTGTAATAAAATTTAGTTTTGGTCTTCCGGTTGTGCCTTATAGTTTCTAAGTGCTTAGTATAACACCCAGATTTTTGAATTTTCAAATTTAAATGAATTTGATTTTTATTTTGGCATAGATGTTTTAAATTCATAGGACAATTATCAAAGTTTTATGAATTACTTTAAAATGAGTAGCACGTTAGAAAACCCTGCATTGTTGCATTCATGCTTCTGCATAAGTTTTCGGTTGACTTGTTTGAGCTCTTTGTGTCATCCCTGTTGTGTTTTAGGGTTTTGCTTTATGCTCTAACTTGTCCCCACTAACACTATACTAGCAAAACCTAGTCTAACTAGCCCAGGCCAGTCCCTAGTGGGTCCTGGCCGACCCTAGCCTCTTCTGGCCAAGTTTGGCCACCCATGGCCAGCTATGGCCAGCCATGGCCAAGCATAGAAGCTGCAGCACTGGCCACAGCCGGCCACAGCCGGCTAGGCCAGCCAGCAGGCCGCCGCTCCGCCAGGCCAGCCGTCGCGCAGCCCAGCGCCGCGCGCGCCCGTGCAAGCGCCAGCAGGCCGCGCGCGCCGCGTCCGCCGGGCCGGCCGAGCCGCACGCCGCCTCAGCGTCGCGCCGCTTGATGGGCCGAGCGGCCCAGCAGGCCGCCCGCGCACCGCGTCGCCCGCGTTCGCGCGTCGCCCGCGTGTGTCAGCGCCGACGCCAGCAGCTTGCGCCAGCACCGCGTCACCGCCCTCGGCCGCTGACAGGTGGGGTCCGCCCGAGCGGGGCCCACCCGCACAGTGTCATCTCCTCCATGGAGATGGACACCGGCTCGGTGACCGCGCGCCGCCCGAGCCGCCCACGCGCCGCGCGAGCGAGCGACCCGAGGACCACCGGGCCGTATAAAGTCGGTCGACCGCCTCTCCGCGCCGCCTCGGAACCCTAGCCGCCACCTGGAGCTCTCGCGCCGCCTCTCAAAACCCTAGGTCGCCGCCGTCGCTCGGAGCTTCGTCCGCCGCCGTCGATCTCCGTCACCGGTCCGTTCCCGTCGACAAGGACCCTGCCAAAAGCACCGCAGTGAGGTGAGCTGGTCGTTGGTGCCCTTGGCTTGACTCCCCATGCCCCGCATAGCCTTCCCCGCCGAGCTTTTGTCCGCCGGCCATGGAGCCGCCCGCACGGACCCTTGCCGCCGACCATCTCCGGCCGTCATTAACCTCACCCTCGACTTCGCGAGGCCAAGCCTGTTACCCCAGTGCTCTCCGCGTCCGGAACCGACCACCGGGGCGCCGTTCCGGCCAGCTCTGGCGACCCCGCGCCGTCGGGTGTTTGCCAGCCGTCGGATCTGAGCCGAGCGGCTCAGATCGGCCGCTGACCCGCCGTGGACCGGGGGTCAGCCCGGCCACGTCACCTGCTGAGGTGTCAGCCACGTGGCTGCCACGCAGGTGCCACGTCAGCGCCACGTGTGCGCTGACCGCGTCAACGCGGTCAAGCCGCCGACAGCCGTGGCACTTTTGTAGAAAAGCCCCTGTTGTTTTTTGTATTTACAATCTAGTCCTGTGCAGTTCAAAAATAATTAGATTATAGTCCTATTTTCTACAGATTAGCCCCTAACCTTGTATAGGCCATAACTTTCACGTTTTAACTCCGATTTTAGCAAACTTATACTTTTTGGAATCGTCTCGACGAGTGGAACAGTATTATGCTATTGTTTGTTTCTGTTGGGATGTTTTAGTGTACTGCCCTAATTAAAGTATGTTTGCTTGCATGTATTGCTCGGTGTGATGGTTGGGACGTATAGAGAACGAGACGTGGGTGAACGAGGATCAACAGAATCTGGAGGACTACATGCAGCAGGACATCAACCAAGGCAAGTGCAGGCACCTTTGATCATATTGCGCCTATTCACTTTTAATTAATACATTGCATGTGTCTTAAATCGGCAAAACCTAGGACTTCCTAGCCACTTTACCCAAAGATATCCTAGGGGGTTTAGTTGTTAGGTTTTAGGTTGCTAGTGCTCTATCTCACCTTTCATCGCTTAATAAAGATAAAACTTGCTTCTTAAATATGTTGGAGCCATGGGCTCTTGGCTTCGGCCGCTGGAGAAGTTGATGCATGTCCGCATCGTTGGTTGGCGGTGAAAGAAGGGGGAACGGATGTCAGAGGGCTCGTAGTGACGGGGTCATCCGTATCTCCTCCCCCTTGTGGACCTTTCGTGGAGCGGCAACCTGGGACTTCCGTACAGCTCCAGGCTAATGGGCTCTGGCTTGGTGTGTTAGCAGGATCATCATAGGCAGGAGGGTGGCTTACCAACGGGTAGCATGGCTATGGCGTGAAGGGTGTTACAAGTTCTAGCATGGGAGTTCTGGTTGATCCGTAGACCGGGACGGCGGCTACGAGTACGTCTCTCATGTGCTTGGGACATCGCAGATCGGGTTACCACTGCCTATGACCCTGTGAAGGACCTTGTTGTGACCTCTGCCAGCCTATCTCGGCAATGGGCTAAGAGGCTGATCACCTCGGGCACCAAGAGTAATCATAATCTAGAGTGAAAGTGTACACCT
This sequence comes from Bothriochloa decipiens, assembly GCA_023333625.1. NCBI lineage: Eukaryota > Viridiplantae > Streptophyta > Magnoliopsida > Poales > Poaceae > Bothriochloa > Bothriochloa decipiens. The sequence continues at coordinate 2,708,855 of CM041641.1, read as the reverse complement.
CTGCGCAGAGTTAAAATCGGTATATCGTCCGTGCTCACGGTCACGAGCGGCCCAGATCCTCGCATGATTTAGCCAAATGGAATAAACTGTAAAATCGTGGTGATGTTGTTTGAGGAGGTGGTTACCTTTGTTCCTGAGCGGGATGGCTATCCTGTGTTGCTTGAGATGGCGATCTCAAGGTTAACGATATTAATGATATATGCCTATATCTGTGATGATAAATGATTCATTAAATACTACTTGAACCTTAATAAAGGGTTGGGTGTTTCAACCAAGTTGATCAGAGAATAGGTTGCTAAGTAAAAGTCTTAATTGCTACATTAAAATGCTACTGCAGTCTACCTTTCAGCTTTACCTTGTACTAGCCTTGTATGTCATTACTTTCCGTCTGTACTTGCTGAGTTTCGACATGGAGCTCACCCTTGCTATTTCCCTACCAAAAAGATGAGTGATGACTCGGATGGTGACTTTCCTGAGAACTATCCGGGATGCTAGGCGTCGTGATGCTGCCGTCGACCTTCCTGTGGCGAGATGGAATCGCTACGTCTACGTCGTTTAGTTGCTTTCCGTTTTGGACGATGTGATTTATATTCCGCTTTACTATGATGACATTTATGTAATAATGGTACGATTTAATCGTTATACTATGTTTTATTCGAACACTGTGTTTTTGAACCATGTAATTTGTCGTTCATGTGTGTAAATTGTTCTTGGTGCACATGAATTTTGGGCCCTGGTTTCATTCCTCTGAAATCAGGGTGTGACAAAATGGTATCAGAGCCGTGTTGACCGTAGGTCACGAAGCCTTAGCTAGAAACGGATGTTTTCCAACCGTCTTAGGTTTACCTTTGTAAGCCTTCGCATACCCCATCATTTGTTAGCATGTTTCATCCATTACCTTGATATGCATTTACAACTATTGCTACTATCCTCTATTGACCATCTGTTACCTAATCTTACAGTTATTACCTTGCAGTTGTCATTTTGATCATGATATTACGATGTTTTTCTTTGCCACAAATACCACCAAATGCATGCACTCTTTGTATATATTATCCTCTGACCATAGATACGTTTATTGCTCCTATCATGACAGTGGTCTGCTTTGTTGTTGCACGTGACCACATCCTCTATAAAGCAGTTGGAAGACGTACTAGGATTGACTAGGAAGTCCCTTTCATGTAATAAATAGTGCTGCGTTAGCACGCTTAAACGCTTAGCCTAACGAGTCTAGTGCGAGTGTGTTGGGAGTGTGTCTTGCTTTATTGGTGTGTGAACTTGTTTATCATAATGAACTATGTGTGATTTGCTTCTTTGTAATGATTGAGATAAGTTGTGGGGTGATGTCCACACTTTTTTCATATAAGTTTAAGACCTTGTTTAGGAATTCGGGGTTTTGGGTCTCTATATAGGTTGTGCTCTATCTCTTTCTGCTTCATCATGTCAGTTATTCAATCATAGCCTCCTGTCACTTGTTCGTGCCAGCTATCCATTTGGAGAATTAGATAATTGTTATCCTGTCAGTGATCATATTGTCAGAGGTTATGGTACATGGTTGGTTGATATGAAGAGACAGTATATTATGTTGCATTTACATTCACAATTTATATTTAACACAGATATATGTTGAGATTGAATATTCTTATACCCTGCTACTCTTTTGCATCAGATGGTGCACACCAGGAGGAACGGCAACACTGGTGACGCCAGTGGTACTAGTGGGAGTAACCTGAACCCCCCCACCACCACCTCCCCCTACCATGGAGCAAAAGATGGCCATGCAGACTCAATTCATGCAGGGCATGAATTCCATGATGACCCTGCTGCAGCAGAACATGATGATGAACCAAGCCCAGACTCAGCACCACACTTAGAATCTTCCACCACCACCTAGGGACAGGCGCAGTGAGTTTTTGAAGGGACATCCACCGTTCTTCTCTCATTCCCCTGATCCTCTTGTTGCTATGGATTGGGTGAAGGATGTGGAGAAACAGTTGGAAATCGCTCAGTGCAATGATAGGGAAAAAGTTCTCTATGGGTCTGGTCAATTACAAGGAGCAGCCGCTTCTTGGTGGGATTCATACTGATTTAGTCATGCCAATCCTGACACCATCACATGGGAGGAGTTCACTGAGGCATTCAAGGAGTTCCATGTTCCCGCAGGACTAGTGAAGCTGAAGAAGAAGGAGTTTGCTGATCTGAAGCAAGGCTCCATGTCTGTTTTTGAGTACCATGACAAGTTTATTGCTTTGTCTCGCTATTCACCTAGAGATGTTGAGCAAGACCAGGACAAGCAAGATCATTTCCTGGGAGGGTTGAATGATGGACTCGCTTACATGATGGCAAATGTCAAGTATGCCAATTTTCAGGAAATGGTTGACAGGGCCATTGTGCTTGAGAGCATGCGCCACAAGATGGAGGACAAGAAGAAGAAGAGGAAGGCCAACAAGTTCCAGGATCAGGGAAGCAGCAGCCATCCTCGCTTCAACAATTTCTAGAACTACTAGCAATGTTCTTTCATGCAGTATGGGAAGAATCAGGCACAGCAGGGAGGCCAGCGCAATAACAACTCCAGCAATGGTGGTAATCAAGTGCAGCGCTAGAATGGTCAAGTCCCTCATCAGAGCAATCAGGCTCCTCGCCAGAATGCTCCCCACAGTACTCCTGTGAAGAGCAATAGCACCCCCAGCAATGCTTGTTTCAGATGTGGACTACCGGGACATTATGCTAATGTTTGCCCCCAGAAACAGAAGTCCCAGAGCTTTGGGAAGGTGAACCACGTCAAGGTGGAGACTGCTAAAGAAGCTTCAGATGTGGTGCTCGGTACGTTCCTTGTCGATTCTCATCCAGCTTCAGTTCTGTTTGATACTGGCACATCACATTCATTCATCGGTAGTCATTTTGTTCGTAAACATGGCATTGTCGCACAACTTATGCCTAGTGCTATGAGCGTTAAAACACCTGGGGGAAATATGGCTTCCAACGTTTGGTGTCCTGATGTGAAGGTTAAGTTAAAGGGGGTAGATTTTCCTGTTAAACCCATAGTGCTTGAGTCAGAAGGTCTTGATCTTATTTTGGGAATGAGTTGGTTGAACAAATGGAAAGCGAATATTAAATGTTCAGAAAGGATAGTGAGCTTGTATGCACCTAGTGGAGGTGTAGTAGACGTCGTGGTATCTTTGCCATCCAAGGATCAAGGAACAGTGAATCATGTCAGCGGTGAACCCTTGGAGGACATCAGAGTGGTCAATGAGTTTCCAGATGTATTCCCCGAGGATTTGCCAGGTATGCCACCTAAACGAGAGATTGAGTTTATCATTGATTTGTTACCAGGTACTGCACCCATAGCTAAAAGACCTTATAGAATGGCTGTTAATGAACTAGAAGAACTTAAGTCATAACTTAGAGAATTACAGTCTAAAGGTTACATTCGACCTAGTTCATCCCCTTGGGGAGCCCCAGTAATATTTGTAGAAAAGAAAGATGGAACACAGAGGATGTGTGTAGATTATAGATCTTTGAATGAGGTGACTGTTAAGAATAAGTACCCTTTACCTAGGATTGAGGATCTGTTTGACCAGTTGAAGGGAGCTAGTGTCTTTTCTAAGATAGACTTGAGATCAGGTTACCATCAGTTGAGGATTAGGCCTAGTGATGTACCAAAGACTGCTTTTACCACCAGATATGGCTTGTATGAGTATACAGTGATGTCTTTTGGGTTGACCAATGCTCCAGCTTACTTTATGTACCTGATGAATAAAGTTTTTATGGAGTATCTTGATAAGTTTGTGGTTGTATTCCTTGATGACATTTTGATCTATTCCAAGAGTGTGGAAGAACATGAAAAGCATCTCAGATTGGTGTTGCAGAAGTTGAGGGAACATCAGCTTTATGCCAAGTTCAGTAAGTGTGACTTCTGGTTGAGTGAAGTTTCTTTTCTTGGGCATGTTATTTCTAAGGATGGAGTTACAGTTAGTCCTAAGAATGTTGCAGATGTGCTTAAGTGGAGTCCACCTAAGAATGTCAAGGACATCAGAAGTTTTCTGGGAATGGCTAGATACTATAGGAGGTTCATTGATGGGTTCTCTACCATAGCTAAACCTATGACTGCTTTGCTTGAGAAGGATAAACCATTCAAATGGACAGAACAGTGTCAGGCCAGTTTTGAGGAATTGAAGAAGAGGTTGACAACAACACCAGTACTAGCTCTGCCAGATATGACAAAGGACTTCTCCATTTATTGTGATGCCTCTAGACATGGTTTGGGTTGTGTGTTGATGCAAGAGGGTAAGGTCATTGCTTATGCCTCTAGACAGTTGAAGAAACATGAATTGAATTATCCAACGCATGACCTGGAATTAGCAGCTGTAGTGCATTCCTTGAAGATTTGGAGACATTATGTCCTTGGTCACAGGTGTAACATTTACACTGATCACAAGAGCTTGAAGTACATATTCACTCAGAAGGACTTGAATTTGAGGCAGAGAAGGTGGTTAGAATTGATTAATGATTTTGACCTGGAGATTCTTTACCATCCTGGTAAAGCTAATGTTGTAGCTGATGCTTTGAGTCGAAAGAGTCAGCTGAACATGTTAGAAGTAATGGAGTTACCTAAAGAGCTACTAGCTGAATTTGAGTATCTCAACTTGGGGTTCGTTGCTAACACTCAGGGAGTTTCTATGGA
>CM041641.1:2689140-2701177 GCA_023333625.1 Bothriochloa decipiens | reverse complement strand
CCGATAGTTTTAATTCCGTATTTATTTCGGTTAGCCGGTGTGATAAGTTTTAGAAAGGACTATTCACCCTCCCTCTAGTCCGTCATCTCGACCTTTTAGCTGTTCTATACGGTGCAGCCTGCTTGGTTACTTTTATCTTAAGGGCAGGCAATTATTGCGCCATATATCATATCTGAGCAGGCAATTATGGTGCATCCCTCGTGATTTTGCCACCGTGCTTGCAGATTTCGTGACAAAAGAACATGCTTAATCATCCGTTAACTGCATGTCTTCAGTTTCAGGTTTATGAATCGTCGTTACAAAAAACACATGCCTAATCCATCTCTTCAGTTTCAGGTTTTGGAATCGCTTATTCGCTACACAGGTTCAGAATGATCTTTGTATACACCTGCATCGTCGTAATCCTTCAATTGCGGTTGAACACCGCTTCTGGAGTGAGTATTTTTGCAGCCTATTCCTGAGTCGTTTTCCACGTTTGGCATCGTTCAGTTTCTAAGCCATCTTACAGATACTGCTGTTATGTGTTAGAAGTATTGTTTTTCTAGATTTTGCACAAAATAATGAGATGCCATAATAAGCTAAAATCCTGGTGTGTGCTCACCGTTGTGGCATAAGCCTTCCTCGGTGCCGCTACGTTTCTTCTGATTCTTACTTGTTGGTATTGTTTATCTTATTGCTGGCTTTGATCCAGGTTAGCTATATGTTCATCAGGGATTTGCATTTGCATGGGTCCTGATTTCCGTGGTAAATGGGATCTCGGTTTCACAATTTCATCATGCATTGATTCCTACCTCATTATTCTACAAACATTCCTTTTTTGGTTCTCTTTGAACTTAGCAAACAACTTATCAGCATCTTCCTTCTGTCATAAGCATTGCAGTTTGCTGTGGGCAAGAGAGCTTAGCAAAGAACTCATCAGCATCTTCCTTCTGTCATATGAACGACGAGGGATCTTGGACGCAATAATTTAGTTTCTCAATTTATTATCGGTCATAGCCCACACAAAGGAATTTGTTACTATGTTGGTCCCTCCTATATTTTATTTACTGCCTTTCAGTGCTGAAAAAATGTTCCAGTTCTATATTGCTGAATTACATGTAAGAATTATTTCCAATTCTTACATTTTACTGTTGTGAAGCGGGCCTGCCTATTTCCTGTTGTGAACCTGTCCTGCCCTGCTCCTAGGTGCTGAGATTAAGATTAGAACCCATATTCAATATTTACTTATTGAGATTATTTAGAAAATGTTTGCTACCACAATTTCGTTGCTTAGTGGTTACAGTTTCCCTATTTAAATAGGCTTCGTGTTATGGCTTTGCTGTTACATTTTCCTTTATTTTGCCTTAGATTCGCTTCATCCATCTTCGCCATTGGTACAGATGCAGGATGCAGTGATGAAATTGGGATTTAAGGGGATCAAACAACAATTCACTATGCTCCAGGTGAAGCATTACCTCTTGTTTAGGTCTTATTAAGATCCTTGCTGCAAGGTATCCTAGGTTGCTTGATTTTCATGAAACTGTTCGGGTCAAGGCTTCGTTTGTCCTGCTAACATTCGTGTCATACCCCTACAATGTTTCTCTCAATTTCTCTTATATCACCCTTGGGAGTATCCTGTACACATATCATGCTTCCTATACACACCAAATATAGTACTAAGTTACGGATTAGTTTACTTCCTAAAATGATGATGCCTTTTTTTTTTTGCTCTTATTGTTTGCTTTTGTAAAATAACAGCTTAGACGAAAATACTCTCCTTTTTTTATGCCTCATGTATATTTTAGTTCTAAGTTCTTACTGCTACATGCGAACTCATGTATATTCGGCTGCAGACAAAACCTTCAGAATGAATTACTACTTTTTTGTATGTGCTTTCCAATCTGAAGTGGCTAAGTTGGCTCTGGTTTCTATTGTGTGCTTTCTAGATGACCTAAAAAAATAGTTACCCTTGCAGATTTCGATCATTTCCAAGCAATTTGTCTTTTAACTTGACAAAACTTATTTGGTATATGAGTGTAGGATATCTTGCAGCAACCTGACTATTTTCCTTGGTTACAAGGTCAGAGGATGGTTATATTTTCCCTTGTTTACAAAATGATGCCCCTCAAATCATATGTGAGGTTGTTCTGAGGTACTCCACTGGACATGGATGATGGATTTGAGCCAAGTTTTATTTTGGTTTCTTTCTTGCCTTCATTACTAGGACAAAAGCTTTCCTCCCAGTTAGTAGTAATGACAATATCATGCTCTTATGGTTCTACAAAGGTTGTCTACCACCTCTGCATTTCAAGAAGGTAAAGCATTTTTATCGTATCTCATCTCCATGCTTTTCGCTGTCCAAATGTGGAGCATAATAAACACTGAAACATAATCCTTTTTCACTGTGTAACTTACAGTTGGTTCAGCCTTAGGATAAGTTGTTAGAGGCGATTCATGTTGAAATTGCTAAAGTTGGCACATATATCAATCTGTTGTTATCTAGGCATGCTTATGTCATCTAGCACAATATTTGTTACAAGAATTCTTTTATGCAAAAACTTAAGAAGCTGAAGTCCAGACCTTAATATTTTTTTCTTCTGTTACTAGGAATGTTCGACAGAAAGACAGGCTGTGTCGACGGCTCAACGCCAGAGCACATGTTTGTTTGGAAAGATGCCGTTGTTTGTCACAGGAAGACAAGGGTCGTGCTGACGCCATGTCACAGGAAGAACATATCTGGAGATTTTGAAAAATATGCGCCCAAATTCTGGGTTCCTAGGTGTGTGGAGGCATCTACAGGAACTGTAATTTTAGAAAGAAGAAGTATGTACTATATGGGAAGTAGAGAATTAATGCTCTGTTCCTTGATTATGTTCTAGGCTTTTTAATGTGATCTATTGGTTGGTTGCAAGAAAGATTTTTGATGCTCTTGCACTTTAAAAGGTTATGACGAGTTTTATGTCTTTTCAGGACCAAGATTTTGTGCTGATCTAATTTCAGGAAAAATAGTCAACTGCAAACAGTACATGTCAGTGCAAAATGCAGGTAATCCATTATGCTATTGAAGAAAGTAGTTAGTGAAGTTTACTTAATTTCTGCTGTTTAGTGATTTTTGCCTTCCAGGTTGTATTTTTCCTGTGAGCCCACCAGTGCACCACATTAGTGCTTCTATTGTGTTGTGATTTCATCTTTGGTAAAAAATATAGACTGGAGAAAAAGCATTACCTACAGATTCACACGCCATAGCTATAGATTTCATTTCACTACATACTATACTGATAGCTAGGTACAGAAGATTCGGTCCTATGTCAGTCTGAAACTTAGTGACTATGTTGTTACATGATATAGGCTTGATCAATTTTCCTCGCAGTTTACCATCTTATACCTCAGAAACAGGGGCATTGCAAAATTTTGAAGGTATCCCACCTCACATTGATTTCGCACGATTCATTGGGGCATTGAATGGCCTCAGCAGTAATTAGCAATATTTATAAAGATATAGTATTACAAATACAAGAATAAAAGTATCTTTCGTGATTATTCTGCTACCATCAATCTTGTGCTGCTAATGTATGTGAAATATTGCTAATTTTAGTTGCCACATCATTTCAGTTGGATGGAATAAAAGTATCTTTCATGATTATTCTGCCACCATCAATCTTGTGCTGCTAATGTATGTGAAATATTGCTAATTTTAGTTGCCACATCATTTCAGTTGGATGGAATTTAATTTTACGCATGCTTTTCTTTTCTGCAATTTGTTTCATTTACATGCTCCACCTGCTTCGCCCTTGCGATGTCTGTGCTCCCAAAAGCAACCAAGATTCAAACCTAATATTTAGCTCGGTAAGTGCTTCATTGTGTTATGCCAGCAGATTAGGTTTGGGTTTCATTAGAGCAATACTGAAGTCAAAAGGCAGAGGCTCTTATCAATATATTTTCATCAGGGTTACAAATCATCAACCCATAGGACTAAAAATGTGATAATAGCATGGCTAAATTATCATATTCACTTATAGGTTCCATAGGATTAGCATCTTACAATATCTGATTGGTTGTTGAAGTAGACACTTTCAGTTAGCTCAGTGTATTCCTGCTAATGGGACGGGGTTTGACGGGTTTTTTTTGGGCGGGTTTAAAAATAGGTACTATTGGATGGGTGAAAACGGGTGACACAGTGAAACGGATCGGGACAGGTTGGGTTGACGACACAAACGGATTAGGACGGGTTAGGGCGTTGTGGTAGTAGATTGGCGCGTATGTCACAGATCAACTTGCGTCGTGACTACGAATTGGGAGGGGTTGGAGCCTTTGGACTAATGAGTGGGTCGGATCGGGTGGTAATTAGGGCTCTTGAGTATGTGTAGGGAGGGTTTGGGCCTGTCCAACCCCATTACCAGGCGTAGCTCAGTGTTGTTATTTGTGTTACTTTGCGAAATTAGATTCTAGTAAAGATAACTGTGTTGTATGCGTGACCAAGCGGTGGCTCATTTCTATTTTACGGGCATTGCAAAAGTGGACAGCTCACCTTCCTATCAACCAATTTCGAAAATGGAATTTGAGTTTCAGCAGAGGTTTGGTGACGACGATGTCAAAGAACCTATGGCGCTGGGTAATCAGCCAAGCGCTAATCAGCACGCTTGCGTGCTTACGTATTCAAAGTATTTCAATGTCTTTAGATGTTCACCATACTACTTTTATACTGCACCAACAGTTACATAAACTTATTATCCTATGCTACCTTCTACCCGTAACGATATATTGTCGCTTCCAGTTGTCCCTTTGTCCAACTATCACCTTTCCGATCAACTATTTGTATGTTATCTCCTAATACTATTGTTATGGAATACCATTGAACCTCCTCATCTTACTACTAATGGTACTCTACTGTCGGCTCCACAACTCTTCCAGTCTCTGTGGCGCGCCCTCGCCGGTCCACTAGTACATCATACACGCGCGCGGACCGCCAGGTGTTGGGCCGCTTTCCACGTTTTCCGCATGGTAAGCATAATCTACCCTTGTTCGCTGGGGTTGGGTTGGGTTGGGTTACTTCATGGCACGCAAGCAGTGTGCGATTTCAGCGCACGTCACGTACGTACGTGTGAGGTTAACACAATTGGACAATCTGGTGGTGTCAGCGTTGGCTGATGGATGCAGCAGTGGCTTAGCAGCAGATTGATGGGTGGATTGATCGGAGCAGGGCTGTGAGCTACAACAACGAGTACTTGGTGGATGGATTGATTTTCGCTAACAGATTAACTAGTCGCCATCTCGTGTGGCATCACGGAGTGGGGCAGCTGAATCCCCGCCGAGAACGACGCCTGCCTGATCACCCCGATGGGAAGGAAAAGCCGAAGGTTCGCGAATTTTTTTTATTTTTAATTTTTTTTTAAAAAAATTATAAAATTAATTTTTTGTTTCGAAATATGACAGAACTAGTCGTCTACAGTGGGCGTTTTTTAAAAAACGTCCAAAAAACGCTCACTGTGTGGGCGTTATATGTGACGTGGCACAAGGCCGGCCGGCGCCGGTGTCGGCTTTTGCGGGCGGCCACCTGACGCCCAAAAAACGCCCACGCAGTGGGCGTTTTTTGGTGGCGAGGGGCCGCCTGCAAAAGTGCGTGCTGTTTTGCGGACGGGCCTCGGAGCAGTCAAAAAACGCCCACTGCGTGAGCGTTTTTTGCTCTCCAGGGGGCCGCCTGCAAAACAGGCGAGGCCGGCCGCGCACTTTTACACGTGGCCCCCTCGCCCCCAAAAAACGCCACACAGTGGGCGTTTTTTGGGCCAACTCTATAAATAGGCAGCCCCCTCTTCAGATTTTCATTATATTCACTAAAATTTTCAGAAAAAAAGAAAGAAGAGAGGAGGGAGGGGAAGGAAGTAACAGCGAAGCCCTGCCAGTTTGAGACCTCGGCTTTTAGGTAAGTTTCTCATACATTACAAGTCTGTTGCTACGCATTAGTAAAATATAATGTACACTAGAGTTGTTTAGTTTTTAGTTGACTCTGGGTAGATCTGTGAATAGTATGTATATTAGATCTATAAATAATAATGTTAGAGCATTGCAGTTCATGTTAAAAATAATGATGTTTCTTCTATGCTTTAAACAATGGATTGCATGATTTAAAATGTGACGAATATCGTATTTTCTCTGAATAGATATGTCAACCAAAGTGATGTTTCGGTTGTTCCATGGTAGTGGCACTGTCAGATATGGCTCGTATGGTATAGATCTGTCTGAATTTGGGTCAACACTAAAGGAAATAGATAGGCCAACGGAAAGAAATTTTCGGTCAGTGTGTAACTGGTTAATGAGGGCATTTCATATCAACCCAGAGGTTAACACAATAAAAGTAAATGTAGTAGTCAACCGTGGCAACGAAGAATGCTTCTGGGAATTGATGTCGGTAGATTACACCGAAACATGGAAATGGTACGTAGAAAATGCATTGCAGCGGGGCTGGGAACCTAGCATTTTCATGGAGGTGCACGATAAAGACAATGCAACCTTGCAAGATGTGGAGGATACAAGCATGGTTAGGACTGATGCTGAAATGGAAGAGGGAAACGACCGTGCTCAGCAAGGAGAAGAACAGGGACATGATGTGCAGGAACCAGAAAGAGAAGGAGAAGCCAGTGAGCCGAGAGTCTTGGCAGATGAGGGCGAGAGGATCAACTCCATTGTTCAGACAATAGAAAACGAAGATGCGGCGAATGAGGAAGTGGAGGGTGATGAATCTTCTGATGAGGAAGGATGCAATGTGAATCCGTGGCAATGGTCTAATGAAGACTTCTCTGGACTTGCTATTTCAGAGGGATACCATGTTCCATGGGAGTATAAGGAGAATGAGGTCATCGAGGGAGTGATGTACGCAGAGAAGGAAGATTTGATGGAGGCAGTCAAACATTGGGCTGTATCACTGCAGAGGGAGTTCTGGGTAGCAAAGTCCACAAAGTGTGTATATGAAGTTAAGTGCATGAGATCCAGCGATGGTTGTCCGTGGAGGGTGCATGCATTCAAGGGAAAGTGGAAGGATTATTGGAAAGTGTCAATAGTCACTGAGCACAACTGTCACTTGGAAGGTGTACGAAGTACCATAGAAACATGACATCTGCATTTATTACTGCAGAGATGTATTCAGATGTTGTGCATAATCTGGGATACGAGCCAAGGTCAATAATAAGGCATATCGAAGATAAATTCAAATACACCATTTCATATGCTAAGGCGTGGAGGGAAAAACAGAAGATTATCGAGATGAGATTTGGCACATTCAAAGCCTCATATGATAATTTACCATCTCTTCAATGCATAGCCGCCAGAAATCTAGGGACATGTACAGATCTTATAACATACCCAACCATAGAGAATGACCGTGCAGTATTGGTCTTGCAACGAGCTTTCTTTATACTAGGTGCTTGCATCAGGGCATTTGTGCATTATCGTCCAGTACTCTGTATTGACGGGATATTTCTGACAGGTAAATACAGAGGTCAGATACTAACAGCAATTTCCATGAATGGGAATAATCAAGTTCTACCACTGGCATTCGCTTTTGTGGAGAGCGAGAATACCGATAGTTGGTACTGGTTTTTCAAGCAGGTGAAGGTTAGCATTGTTGGTATGAGGCCTGGTGTATGCCTAATTCATGACCATCACGCTGGCCTTCTTCGGGTAATTGAATATCTGAAGAACGGTGATGCAGAGATGGGGTACGGTAAAGATTGGCCAGATGTTCAAAGTCGGTGGTGTATGCGTCATATGGGTGCTAATTTTTACAAGCAGTTTAAGCGCAAGAGCTTGATAGATCTATTCAAGAGGATGTGTGGACAGAATCAAGAGAAAAAAAATTCAACGAGCTTTGGAGGAGGTTGGACGAGCTCACAACGAAGCAAATGGAAGAGCACTCAAGCCGATCAGCACCTGTTGGTGAGGATGGTCTAGAGTCCTTAGGACCGCTGCCCACAGATGGTCCAAACATCAGAAGGAGATCGGCATCTGCTGTGAGAAAATTTTCGCACTGGATAGAGAATGAGCCTAAGGAGAAGTGGTCTTTGCTGCATGATGTCGGCGGAGCGGGTTCGGCATTATGACAACTAATTTGGCCGAAGTTTACAACTAGGTGATGCGTGGTGTTAGAGACCTTCCCCTGGTTGCCATTGTTGAGTTCATCCTGCATGGAACATGCAGATATTTCAGAGACCGGTACCAAGTCGCTGCCCTATCAATGCAAGTGCGAGGTGTTTTCTTCGGACATATGTTGACAAATTATCTGGAGAAAAAACGTAAGAAGGCAAAGGAGCATAGAGTTATAACTCAAGGTACTAGAGAGCACCGATTTAAAATCTTGTGTGCTGATAGGGCCAAGCGTGGAATATATAGAATAAGAGTTGTGCAAGAATGCATACTTAAGGAGGATGGGTATTGTGCATGCACGTGCCACAAGCCAAGACTCTACCACAAACTATGTTCCCATGTTATTGTAGCAAGCTTGGAGTGTGGAATACTTGATCATACTTTTGTATCTCCCTATTTCACGAAGGAAGCCATATTGCATACATGGTCGCATGAAATTTATGGTTTTGGCATAGCGGGGAATTTTAAGGTACAGTACCGCAACCTAGTTATATTCCAGACCCAAGTAAGATCAGAGACAAGGCTAGGCATCGAAAGACAAGACGTATTCGAAATGCCATGGATGAGTCCGAAGCAGGTGGAAGGTACAAACGTTGCAGCAAATACGACAAGGAGGGACATACTTACAAGAAGTGCCCGAAGGACTCAGACATGCCCACAACAACAGGAGCCCCGCCATCAGGATCCGGATTGGATGGTACCCCACCAACAGGGGAAGGGATAACTTCTAGGCCTACCAGGCCAAGGCGTGCACGCGTGCCTCGTGGTTCGGTCGTGTAGTGATGTGTAGTAAGCTTGGTTAAGATTATGTAATGTACAGTTTTTGTTTTGTTGTAACTGAAGTGAACAAACTTGTTGTTTAAACCTATCTTGCAGATGTAATGTTCTGTGATGTTCTTAATCTCTGTCTTGTATTTAAATATATTTCAGCTACATGTACGTGCATTCTTTATGTTTCAAATTCGATCATTTTTTGTTGTACCTTAAATTTATTGTTGTATACTTTTTCGTATTTTGTTTGCATATGTCATATGTGTTAACTGTGATAATATCATGCAGGGATGGCGGACGACACGCCAGAGCTGCTTGATCGAGGGATCGATCTGTACCACCGTTCGTACCGTATTATGGTGCAGAACGCCACTCTGCCCGTACTTCGACTGCGACCGTCCAGACGTCTACTTTCAGTGGACCCTCGGTTCTGTTTCAGGTATCCGTTGACTCTTCGAGGTCTCCCAATTAAGTACACATGGTTTGTTAATAACATATAATTTTTATGTGCAGGTTACGTGAGGCAGGCCTCCTCCCGTTGTGTCGCCTTGTGGAGGCTCGAGCTGCTGAGGCCGATGAGACAAGGAGGTGGAGTTTCGATAGGTCTCTTCTAGCAGCCCTAGTCGACCGATGGAGGCCAGAGACACACACGTTCCACCTGCCGTGCGGGGAGGTCGCACCGACGCTTCAGGATGTTGCGTTCTTGCTTGGCCTTCCCCTCGCTGGCGATGCCGTCGGGCCAGTCGACGGACTTCATGATTGGCGAGATGATATTATGGCCCGGTTCGGCCACGTGCAGCGTCACCCTGCACTTCCAGCTATGAGCAGCCTCCCTCCGTACACGACCATGGGCCCATCGCAGCAGTGGCTCATGCAGTTTATCGTAAGGCCTATTTGAAAAGAATTTTATCAATTTATAGTTCTACTCAACTTTATTAACTGTATCTTTTTCAGTCCGATCAGCTACACCCAGAGGCTGACGTGTACTCTATGTGACGGAGTTTGGAGGCCTACTTGTTGTGGCTTTTTGGCTGGGTCATGTTCACCAGCACCGCGGGACATGCCGTCGACAAGGTCATGATCCCCTACGCGCGCGCGATCGCTAATGCTGACGAGGGAGCAGTGCCACAGTGGAGCTGGGGATCCGCAGTACTGGTGGTGACGTACAGGGGACTTTGCGAAGCATGTACCAAGATAGAAACAGGTTCTTTGCTCACTGGTTGCCCCCTCCTTCTACAGCTATGGGCAGCTGAACGGTTCGCGATTGGTCGACCTGTGGTGGATCACACCGCCTACGAGGACAACCTGTACTTGCAGCATCCACCCGAGGACTTCCCCACCATGGGTACAGTCTGGTGTCGTCGTCAGGTTCGTGTTCCTAGCTGACGTATATAGTTAATTCGTATCGTACCTTCTAACCTATTGATTGTTATATTTCAGCGACGATGGGCACATGTGCAGGTGACGCGGTCGTACAACGAGTTTATGCTGGAGTTCGACAGGATACAGCTGACCGACGTGATCTGGGAGCCTTACAGCCAGGAGGCTATCCACGCACGAGCTCCCCTTGGGCTGTCCACGTTGTGCACACGTGACCAGGCCTTCTGGCTGACGCTCCGACCGATGATGTTCGACATATTCGTCGAACCGCACTGCCCAGGGCGTGTTTTGCGCCAGTTCGGTCTCATGCAGTCATCCCCCGCCCCTATCATCCGTACCGTCCCTGCAGATGCTCACAGGTAAGTACTACTAACAACTGACTTTGAAAAATTGATCGCAATAGACATGTCTTACTCAAATTTGTGTTCAGGCTGACTCGGAGGGGACAGGTCAGCGGCAACTTATGGGTTCCATGTCTGCAGCCATACGTGGACGACTGGTTGCTTGCCACAGAGGACGTCGTTGAGGAGTACCGCCCCCACACTAAGGACTCGTACATGAACTACCTCCGGTGGTACCAGCCTCATACCCGCACACGTGTCACCTTCGTTCCTCCGGAGCAGCAGCCACACGTCGCCGCCGTGGGTGACGCTTACCCTGCGCACCGTGATCAGGATTACTTCCACACCGTGAGTACTTGAATCTGTCATATATATCAGTAGTTCATTACGTATATCTTTCATCTAACTTAAAACTGAAATTAGGTCAACGGTGCGCAACTACTTTACACGGAGGTTGACTCCGTGTGCCGCCGCTTGCAGGGTGGCTTGGCGTTGACATTGGACGAGCAGCGCACCTCGTACACGCGGATGCGTACAACACTTAGATCCATGATGAGGGCTCTGACTTGTTGGACCTCCGATGCAGCGCCTCAAATTCCTGCACCGGCACCCGCAGCACGTCCTCCTGCACCCCAGACCAGAGGTAACTCCGTGTACCCCACCTCGTTTACCTATGTTTTTCCAATGTGGATGACTGTGTGACTTACGACGACACCTTTGTAACAGAACCGACCAATTTATTAGAGCTTAAGCACATAATTCGCTATTAACCAGCAAACTTACATGATTAAGACCTAATAAACCCGGTAGTCATTCAATAATCTCGAAGGATTTCAAACATTTTCCAATACAGCCAAGACCGTAATAAGTCCAGCGGTCACCATTCACAAATTACATAAGTTTGCAAATAGCTTAAATACATCGGAGTTTATATAAAAATATTACAACACCTTTTAATAAAGAAAAAGCGGAAGCAATTTACTTTGACAACACTCACACTCACATTTTTAAATACGATGCCAGCTCGAAGTCAAATCCAACAAAAGCATCTGAGATAAGATATAAGAATGACCGCGCCCAAGGTCTGATTGATTCCCGTAGTGGGATACAAACCCATCTTGCAGCCACAGCAACCTAGATGAATACCTGCAACAAGTGGGAATAAACCCTGAGTACGAGAATGTACTCAGCTAGACTTACCCGTCATAAACCAAAAATAAATTGACTCCAAGGAGTATGCAAGGCTTTATAAGTAGGATAGCTGACTCATTTAATTGCAGAAAAGCTTGCATTAAGGAATAATTAATAAGAACCTTCTAGCAATGTATTTTAATCTGATTAACCTTATCATGCTACATTAGCACTTGTACTAAACAAGCATGATAATAATTATTCACAGAAAGTAACCAATTCCGGTTGAGTATCTTTCA
>CM041641.1:2613419-2666039 GCA_023333625.1 Bothriochloa decipiens | reverse complement strand
CGTTGAACCGACACTTGATCAGGAGATCAGAAAGGGTCAGAAAACTGACGAGGAACTTCAGGAGATTGTCAAGATGGTTAGTCAAGATGGAGCCCCGGGATTCAGTGTTGATGAAGAAGGGACACTCTGGTATAAGCATAAGTTGGTTATGCCTGATGATCAGAAAATCAAGGATACTATTCTTAAGGAGTGTCATGAGTCGTCTTACTCCATTCACCCTGGAGGTACTAAGATGTATCAAGATCTGAAGCAACACTATTGGTGTTAAGGTATGAAGAGGGATATTGGAGAGTATGTTGCTCTGTGTGATACTTGTCAGAGGGTAAAAGCAGAACATCAAAGACCAGCAGGATTGTTGCAGCCATTGAAGATACCCGAATGGAAATGGGATGAAATCAGCATGGATTTTATTGTGGGTTTACCTCGAACTCAGAGAGGTTATGATTCTGTTTGGTGTGTTAGCAGGATCATCATAGGCAGGAGGGTGGCTTACCGACGGGTAGCATGGCTATGGCGTGAAGGGTGTTACAAGTTCTAGCATGGGAGTTCTGGTTGATCCGTAGACCGGGGCGGCGACTAGGAGTACGTCTCTCATGTGCTTGGGACATCGCGGATCGGGTTACCACTGCCTATGACCCTATGAAGGACCTTGTTGTGACCTCTGCCAGCCTATCTCGGCAATGGGCTAAGAGGCTGATCACCTCGGGCACCAAGAGTAATCACAATCTGGAGTGAAAGTGTACACCTCTGCGCAGAGTTAAAATCGGTATATCGTCCATGCTCACGGTCACGAGCGGCCCAGATCCTCGCATGATTTAGCCAAATGGAATAAACTGTAAAATCGTGGTGATGTTGTTTGAGGAGGTGGTTACCTTTGTTCCTGAGCGGGATGGCTATCCTGTGTTGCTTGAGATGGCGATCTCAAGGTTAACGATATTAATGATATATGCCTATATCTGTGATGATAAATGATTCATTATGTTGACACCGTTTTTTGACACGTGTCAATATGGACCGAAAACTGTGCTGATCGGCAAGGGAGTGGTTCTTCTCCAGCGTTGCTTCTGAGTTGCCGATGGATGAGTGCCGATAAAGGACATGTTGATCTCGTACATGGCCGATGAAGCCAGAGGGCTGTTGCCGATAGAAATTGAGGCATGGTTGCCGATGGAAAGCGGAGCTGAAGGACATGAAAAGCAGGTCTGAGTCGTTATTGATGGGTTGCCGATGGAATCTATAGAGATGAGGAACGTGCCGGTAGAGGTTTCATCGTAAAGCAATGGATAAGGAAACTGGCGATATTTATGCCATTATTTTATTAGTTTATTTTTGAGTCCGACCTTGGTACGAGTCGTTATTTTTTTTATTTCCTTAGATATAAGACTTGTTCGGGTAATACTTTGTCGTGTCTGTTTAGGACTCATAGTACCAGGGTATAAATATGTACCGAGAGACAATGTGAAAAAGGACAATCATCAATACAACAAACCTATTATTTTTATCTACTTTTCAAGCAATCTACTTTTCGGCGACTTCGTCACCAGTACTTTTTCCTTTTTCAACGAGTTCTTCCAAGAATCGACGGGCTGCATCAACTTGATCTCCGGCGACCTTGCAGGTTCCGCTTTTACCGAGCAAGATTCAGGCTTTGACGTCCGGGCGTATTGCTGTCGTCTCGTCTGATCTGTTCAACAGTTATCGAGTATCATCTGAGCTTTGACGTCCGGGCGTATCGCTGTCGTCTCGTTCAGGTTTTATTCAAATCTATCATCCTTGTTGATTAACAGGTCAAATCGACTGGCACGCTCCGGATATCGATTTTGGGTATTAGCCCGGTGTGTTTGCAGATATAAATTTGCATCAACACATTAAATACTACTTGAACCTTAATAAAGGGTTGGGTGTTTCAACCAAGTTGATCAGATAATAGGTTGCTAAGTAAAAGTCTTAATTGCTATATTAAAATGCTACTGCAGTCTACCTTTCAGCTTTACCTTGTACTAGCCTTGCATGTCATTACTTTCCGTCTGTACTTGCTGAGTTTTGACATGGAGCTCACCCTTGCTATTTCCCTACCAAAAGGATGCTCGAGTGATGACTCGGATGGTGACTTTCCTGAGAACTATCCGAGATGCTAGGCGTCGTGATGCTGCCGTCGACCTTCCTGTGGCGAGATGGAGTCGCTACGTCTACGTCGTTTAGTTGCTTTCCGTTTTGGACGATGTGATTTATATTCCGCTTTACTCTGATGACATTTATGTAATAATGGTACGATTTAATCGTTATACTATGTTTTATTCGAACACTGCGTTTTTGAACCATGTAATTTGTCATTCATGTGTGTAAATTGTTCCTGGCGCACATGAATTTTGGGCCCTGGTTTCATTCCTCTGAAATCAGGGTGTGACACTTAGTGCCTAAGTTGTGATCCATCGAAGGTAGGCTCTGCCACCTGGGATCATAAGGGTCTGGACTGCATCGTAGGTTGGCTCTGCCACCCAGAAGTCAGCTTCATCTGTTGGTAGGCTTTTCCACCCAGAAGTGAGAAGACAGCTCTGCTGTCGAAAGGACCCTCTGCAACAAGTAACTAGAAATTATAAAAGGACCGATCGACTCAGAGTGAGTTGGTGTTCTAGGCGTAGGTCCTCATTAGTGGGTATTAGGGCCACCACCAAAACTCTACAAGTTCATCAGACATTCAGACCATGCATCATCACACATGGAAAACCCTAAACCTTCTAGATGGATGGATGGATGGATGGAGAAAGGCCCATTAGACCATGCATCATCACACATGCAGTCAGCTTGACAAACTCCTGAACCTACAAAACTAGCATAAAGTAGTTGTGATTACAACTGGAATCAACTCATGAAAATAACATAAACAGTTCAATAGAGCAAGCAGGATTAGATTATCAGGTGATTAGTATATTTACAAAAAAAAACATAAATGAACTGGTCATCATTGAACTATGGCAGCATTTTTAGAGAAGAGGTAGCTGTCCAATAAACTGCCAAGTTTACAAGACAGCAGCATTCATCTCTACCTATTTATGTCCAATTAATCAACTTGCTATCTCAACCAAAGCAGCTGCCAAGTTCACAAGAAAGCAGCATTTTCAAATAACATTGGATACCAACTTGCTATCTAATAAACTACAAGTTCACAACATTCTAAAAAATCTGCAGAATCACCAAGCAACCACTTTTCAGAAACTACAGAATTACACATGGTACTGAACACATGGTATTTTTTTCAGAATTACACATGGTAGTGAACATAGTACTGAACACAACAAATTCATTAGCTTCAATGAATAAACTAAGAAATAAAGAATTAATAACACTCATACAAATACTACAGAAATACATAATCCTCCATTACAAAGAGTTGAACCTGAATCAAAGATCCAGCCCAGAACTGAAATGAAATGAACAAGCAACACCATCCTATCTCTATCCAAACCATCCAAAGAGGTGAAGGGGAACATACAACCCCGTTCGGATCTCCACTCCATGCCAGAGACAACATACGGAGGGGATGCAGACACCTGCCGACGTGTGCGGAATGGAGGAAAGAGACACGGTTGGCGGCGGAAGGGGAGATGCATGCATACCTGGGTGTGGATCGAGGCGTGGCCGGACGGCGCCGAGGGCGGTGCGGAGGCACTGTGAGGTGGGTGACGGAGAGGACATGGCGACGATGGGGGTAGCGGCGGCCACCGGCCATGAGTCGGAGGGTCGACCCTAGGGGCACCGGGGGTCGAACCCTTTTGCCCCTCTTCTGCTCTGGGTCGAACCGATTCGATCCACTCGTGAATTACAGGTGCGGGTAGGCTTCATAAGAGGGTCGAACCGAACCACTTGCAGGCCTAGTTGACCTTGAGTGTGCGTGAGCGTGTGCGGGTGCGGTGGGCCATTGAAGTTAGCCTCATAGTGGGCCCATGTAATCTAGTCCGTTACCAAAGATAAAAGCGAGTCGGGCTCAAGGGCATTCCAATTTTTATGGGAACATGGTACCATAGTCCACAGGTCCATGTGATGTGACGTGACCCACCGAATCTTGTCGGTCTCTAGTTTTGAGCCGGGCATGCCAATTTTCCTTTTACATATTTTTAATAAGGCCAGAGGAAAGTTTCACATGATTATTATGCAAACGTAAATATAATAAAATATTGTTTAAGTAGTCATTCTTATTATAATATATAGTTTCATTCTTGACTCAACGTGCAAGCTTTGGTGCCCATCAGGATCTGAGGCCCAAATGGAAGTTTTATTTACAACGGGCCCAAATGAAAGTTAGAAGTCACAATCATAGATTCATGGTGCCCCTCGGCTAATTGTTCCAATGATAATATGACATGACATCATTTTTGTATTAGCAAACCCATTTTGGAGACACTCTACTCCCTCCATCAGGATTTAGTTGACGTTCCAACGTTCAACGTGATTCACCATTTATTGCTTGCACCTGGACGGGAACATTGTTTGGACGTTAAACCTGCCTCTTGAACCTGGATGTTCAGAAGAAGTGTCAGAACGATATCAATTGCAGGATAGAGGGAGTACTCCTCACTCATAAAATAGGGAGAAACGCTCGCACAACGTATCATCGAGTTGCTTCTCTTGTGAATGAAACGCTAGCACAAAATTTGGAGACGCTCTACTCTTCAAATGATTTTCTATCCAATCACATGTCCTTTTTCTCCATTAAGGTCTACCTATCATATCGCTTAATGTATTGGTCTTGTGTTGATAGAATTTCTTATCTAAACCATTTTCCTTTCTCTCTCCCCCTCTTTACTTTTGGTGCAATATCAACGTTTTGTTTATTTATCACCCAAACTAATGAACATACTCCATTTTTTTTCAAATTATAAGACATATATATTTTCTATATATACATTGCTTCAACTATGCATCTAGACATAGTGTACATCGAAATGCATAGTGGCCAACCGGTCAACAGAGGCGGATGGCATGCCAACCACGAAGACGGGGACTGCCTCTTTGGTCAGTGGGGAGTCACAACCGCTCCCACATCTCAAAATCGGACAAGCTGGGCAAGGCGGAGTCCATGATGATGACCCTCGAACTATCGTCATGCCTGGAGGTGGCTGTCGGTCCGCTTACAGAAGAGGACACACCACCGTTGCCGCCATGCGGAGCCATGGCAACCGGTGCTGGAGACGCTGACATCTTACGCGCACCGCTGGTTGTCAACGTCGTGCTGCCTGACCAACTCAACACCAACCAGGACGCAGAGGACAACAACGGAGAGTCAGAGACCGCTTCGCCTCGCACTTGCTTACCGGCCGCTTGAAACGGTTTATGCAGAGGGTTTTGAAGAAGGCCACCTCACCACTGCTGCCACTGCCGACCAAGGTGTACGAGTCTAACTCGTTAAGCTGCCACTGTGGAGCTGGCGCCTTGTAGCGCAACCATTAGCCAAGATCTCGGTGGTCAAGCGAGGCGAGATCCTCATCGTGCAATGGCTAGGACTGATCTAGAGGATGCTAATGGAGGTGTCAAAACAGGAGTACGAGGACAAGTACGTTGAGGACCCAAGCACTTCACACGTTGAAGCAATGCGGAGCTCTTCCCCGACCTGCAGAAGACACGGAGGCGCCTCGACCACCGTGCATGAGCTTACCGCCGATCTATGGATCGAAGCCGGGACATGCAACCTTAGTTTTTTAGTGCGTGAGTAGTCCACATAGGGCATTTATGAGATGGAGGTTGCTCTTCACATAATAGATATATATATGATTACCTCTGTAATCCCAATATATACTCCTCGTTGCAACTATCTCGTTCTGTCACGCCGAGACGAAATTTGGACAATCCATATATTTCGAGAGAAAAAAAGTGCGCTGTTGGTAGGCGGGCGAGGTGCAAGTTGAACTGCAATAGACGGGCCCCACCAAATCTCAAAAAAATCTCCTGCAGAGGCAGAATGGAATATTCGAACTTGGGACCACTGGGCCAGCCAAATCTGCTGATACCTCGGCAAGTACCAGCCATGCAACACAAGTATGCTCTGATGATGTCATCATACAGTAGTTCACGAGACCCGTCACGGTCACTGTTTAAACCTCCTCCATGCGTCGGCACGCTACATGAGAGATGAGAGACGACCCCATTCACCGCTGCAGCCTACAAGTATATATCCTGCCACCGTCCCAGTGCCTCCCAGTTCTTCATCCTGCCACCGCCTCCTCCGTCTTCCACTTCTCTGGCCACTTCCAACCCCATCTCCTTCCACAAGCAAGCGCGAACTGCGTCAAAATTAACCAGAGGGAAGCTTGTCGGGAGCAGAGGTGGTAGAGGTGAGCATTCACCATCCCCTCCACGAAGTTCCTGTATCAGCGCGTTTGAATGTTTTTGGACTCGTGTTCACCATCACCGTTGTTTGGATTGTTGCAGCAATGGCGGAGAAGACCGGCGGCAAGGAGGCGAGCTCCCACGTCGCGTCCTTTGACTCTGACCCAGACATCGATGACCCCGCACTCACCGCAACCCCCTACCACGGAGGAGAGCTGCGTCGACGCGACAGCTTCATCATCGATGAATGCTCCTATCGACGACGCCGCTCCTCTCGACGAACTCATCGACGGACTCAGAGCAGCCGCAGACGTAGCTGCGAAGGCGAAGATGATGGCGGCTTACCCCCCGTTCGCCCGCGGTCAACGACAATGACTCGCTCACCATCGCTGACAAGCCCACTTACGCTTCCACTTCTACCTCGGTCGGCCCCTCCCATGCAGCGGGCTACGGCGGCGCCATCATCAGCTACCCACCTCCATGACTCGTTGCCAGCTTTGTGTGCCCATCGATGCATAGGTGAGCTCCCTCCCTCTCATCCAGTCTTCCAAACGGATCGGCTGTTGAGCTGTGTTCGTATTGTGTGTGATTGATCGCTGTAGCTATCGTGTTAGGTAATTTGATGCATACCAAATGTAATCCTCGTGTTTCCTTTGGAGTCTATAATAGTTGAGTAGAGGCTAAGCATGACTGCAGGCATGCACGGTCATGACATAGCTCATCGTGAGTTGGTCGGTCTCTCGCCATGATGCGTGGAGCGCACGTATCGCGTGAACTGCCGTGAACAGCGGCGCGGTCTTGGCGTGTCGTGGCGGGGGAGGGCTCTACATTTTGGCAAGCCTGGTAGGGTATAAATACCAAGGAATAAAGATCATCCAAGCAGCGGTTGTTAGAAGCGTCAAACATTGTTTTCCATCTAGATTTGTTTCTCTGTCCTCGCCGTGATCTCCAGCGAACGTTCCAGTGATCTTTGTTCCAACAAGTGGCATCGAAGCCATTGGTGACCGGAGGAGAGGTGTTCAGTAATGAGAAGGAGTTGGAGGAGAAGCTGTGTGAATCGATCTATCGAGATCTAGAAGGAGACGTGAAACTTCAGCAGTCATGGGTACGAGCGGTAAGGCCGATGAAACGATGGAGCGTGCGTGGAATCAGGCAGCCGGTAATCTCATCTGGCCAATGCTAACTCGCACAAACTATCAAGAGTGGTCCGCCCATGTGCAGTGTAATCTTGAGGCAATGTACCTGTGGGATGCTATGGAGGGCAACAAGCTTGAACGGCGACGTGATCGGCTTGCGCTCGGGGCCATGTTACGTGGCCTGCCACCTGAGATGCATTCTCTATTGTTGAACAAGAAGTCAGCAAAGGAAGCATGGGAGGCGATAATGTCGATGCGTTTGGGTGCAGAGAGATTCAAGGAGGTTAATGCACAGAAGCTCTTGGTGGAGTTTGAATCAATCTCATTCAAACCTGGTGAATCGATTGATGACTTCGCTGTCAGGATCAGCAAATTGGCAACTGATCTGAAAGGTCTCGGTGAGAAGAGCGTTGATGACACACGTGTGGTGAAAAAGTTCCTCAGAGTTGTGCCACTGCGCTATAATCAAGTTGCTGTAACCATAGAGATGTTTTGCGACTTGAAAGAATTAACTGTTGAAGAACTTGTTGGCCATCTTAGGGCTGCAGAAGATTGATTTGAAACTTCAGCAGATCAAGTCATCGAGAAGACGAAGACTCTTCTTTTGATGGAGGAAGAATGGCTGGCGAGGAATAAAAGTCGTATGGTGCACTCTGAATCGTCCTCCTCGGGCGGCAAGAGTGGAGGTCACCAAGGTCGACGTGACAAGACATCAGGCCGAGGTGGCTCCGGAGGGAGCAAGCAGTAGTGTGACAATGCACGTGACTCGGCTGGTTGTCATCCAACATCAGGAGCTCCACGTCGGAAAGGAAGATGCAAGAAGTGTGGTGTCTATGGACACTGGGCTAGGGAGTGTCTGAATAAGAAGCCGGGCAAGGAAGAACAAGACGATGTTGCTCATCATGTTGTCAGAGATACAGAATTAAAGCCAGCGCTGTTAGTTGCACAAGTCTGCAATATTGATCGACGTCCAAGACTGTTTCTGAATCAGGAGCGTGTGTTCCCTGAAAAATATGATTAGGGAGCTTGGGTGCTTGATACGGGTGCTACAAATCATATGACAGGCAACCAATCGGCACTAGCAAGCCTAGATGAGTCGGTACGTGGAGCTGTGAGATTTGGTGATGGATCCATAGTTGAGATCTGTGGTGTTGGCATGGTTACTATGGCAGGAAAGTGCAAAGAGCATCGTGTTCTGACTGAAGTTTATTACATCCCATCGCTGCTGTGTAATATTGTCAGTCTTGGCCAATTAGAAGAAGGGGATGTCGAGTTGAAATTGATAAAGGTGTGATGGAAGTGTTTGATCGAGAGCAGAATGGACTGGCTCGTGGGGTGTTGATTCGAGCACGAAGACAGAATCGACTATACTTGATGGAGATGAAGCTGACTTCACCAATATGTTTGCTGACCAAGATTGAGGAAGAGGCGTGGAAGTGGCATGCTCGTTTTGGGCATTTGAATTTTAGAGCCTTGTATGATCTCGGGGATGGGCTACCTCTGATCAGAAAAGTGGAGCAAGTCTGTGACGGGTGTGCTTTGGGAAAGCTACACCATGCTCCCTTTCCCCAGTCATCAACATGGCATGCTAAAGATGGGTTAGAGCTTGTTCACACTGATTTGTGTGGACAGATTGCACCACCAACTCCGGGAGGCAAGTCCTATTTTATGTTAATTGTTGATGATTTTAGTCGATACATGTGGATTGAATTATTGTCAACCAACGATCAAGCACTTGCATGCTTCAAGACTTTCAGAACGGCAGCTGAAGTTCAGTTAGGACATTGTTTGAAAGCTCTCCGTTCAGATCGGGGGGAGAATTCAACTCAGGAGCGTTTGTAGAATTCTGCAATGATCATGGCATCAAGCACAATACTACAACTCCGTATACCCCACAGCAGAATGGCGTCGTGGAACACAGGAACCAAACGGTGGTGGAGATGACTCGGTGTCTTCTGAAAAGCATGAAGGTACCAGCTCATTTTTGGGGAGAAGCTGTCAGAACAGCTGTCTACATCTTGAATCGGTCTCCAACAAAGAGCTTGAAGGGTCAGACACCGTTTGAGGCATGGTATGGTCGAAGACCTGGGGTCAAGCACATGAGAACCTTTGGCTGTCTAGCTTATGCCAAGGTGCTTGGACCCGGTGTGAGCAAACTCACTGACAGAGCTGTCCCGGGTGTTTTTCTCGGCTATGAGCCGGGAACAAAAGGATATAGGATCTATGATCCGGTGAAAGACAGATTGATGATCACTCGTGATGTTGTTTTCGATGAGCAGAAACCATGGAATTGGGAGGGAGATGGTAGCAGGGCGAACAGCACGGTAGCAGCAGAACCTGATGAGTTTTTAGTACAATGGGAAGATACTATTCCCGGTCCGACAACAGGAGGCAACTCTGAAAATTCGGCTGATGTGCAGTCAGATGCTGCTGATAGGGAGCCAATGTCGCCTGCTGGAACAATTCTGTCGTCCGGGGGTGCTCCAAATTCACCTCCACAGACTCCCATCTCTATCTCTAACGCACCGATGGTGCAGTGGGCGACTCCACCGACAGGACAGTCGGCAGATTCAGAAGGTGTGCCGCTGCAATATCGAACCATCCCTAATCTGCTTGATACTACAGAAGAAGTTCAGGACTTTGAATATAGTGGGTTGTGCCTTGTTGCAGCTGAGGAACCTCATTCAGTTGAAGAGGCTATGACTGAGCGGTGTTGGAGACAGGCCATGGAAGTTGAGATGAAAGCTATCGAAGCAAATCGAACGTGGGATGTCAGTGAATTGCCACTAAAACACAAGGCAATAGGATTAAAATGGGTCTTTAAGATTAAGAAAGACCCTGATGGCAAAATTATCAAGTATAAGGCATGTTTAGTTGCTAAAGGCTATGCTCAACGATTTGGTGTCGATTTTGATGCAGTATTCACTCCAGTTGCAAGAATGGAAACTGTAAGGGTGCTGTTGGCACTTGCTGCTCAAGGTGGATGGGAGGTCCATCACATGGATGTAAAATCGGCTTTTTTGAATGGTGATCTCTCTGAAACAGTATATGTGCAGCAGCCCCCAGGTTTTGTGGTTGGCAATTGAGGCAAAGTTCTCAAACTGAAGAAGGCACTGTATGGGTTGAAGCAGGCTCCGAGGGCGTGGAATTCAAAACTTGACAAAGAGTTAATTGCTCTGGGTTTTGTCAGGAGCAAATTAGATCATGCTGTTTACAAGAGGAACAGCAAGAATTCTCCTTTGATAGGTGGGGTGTATGTCGATGACTTGATCATCTCTGGACCAAATGTCAGGGACATCAATGCTTTTAAGTCAGAGATGAAGAAGAAGTTTGGCATGAGTGATTTGGGGCTGTTGAGTTATTATCTCAGGATAGAAGTGAGACAGGATGTCAGTGGCATCACATTGTGTCAAAGCTCCTATGCAGCCAAGATACTTGAGGTGGCTGGGATGAGTCATTGCAACTCATGTGAAACTCCAATGGAGAATCGACTGAAGCTGACCAAGCTAAAGGAAGGAGAAGCACTAATGCCTACTGAGTACAGAAGCTTGATTGGAAGCTTGAGGTACATTGTCAACACTAGGCCGGATTTGGCTTATTCAGTAGGAGTTATGAGCAGGCACATGGAGGCTACAGGGAAGGAGCACTGGGCTGCTGTGAAACATATTCTCAGATATTTAAAAGGAACCATGGGCTATGGCTGCAGATATGAAAGAGGTGCTGAACTGAAACCAATGCTTCTTGGGTATAGTGACAGTGACTTTGCAGGAGATGTAGAAGACAGGAAGAGTATAACTGGAGTTGGTTACTTCCTTGGCAGCAGTCTGGTTACCTGGGCTTCACAGAAACAAAAGATAGTTGCTTTGTCCTCGTGTGAAGTGGAGTATGTAGCAGCAGCAGCAGCATGCCAAGGTATTTGGCTGAGTCGACTAATTGCAGATGTGCTGGGAACAAGGGAGACAATGGTGAAGCTGCTCATGGACAATATGTCTGCGATCGCGCTCAGTAAGAATCCAGTTCATCATGATCGAAGCAAACACATTGATACTAGGTATCATTTTCTTCGTGAATGTGTTGAGGAAGGCAAGGTGGAGATAGAGCATGTCAAGACTGACGAACAGGTTGCAGATATCTTCACAAAAGCAATGGGGCGAGTCAAGTTCATAGGACTGAGGAAAGCTCTTGGAGTCGTCGATGTACATCAAACTTAAGGGGTGTTTTGTTAGGTAATTTGATGCATACCAAATGTAATCCTCGTGTTTCCTTTGGAGTCTGTAATAGTTGAGTAGGGGCTGAGCATGACTGCAGGCATGCACGGTCATGACATAGCTCGTCGTGAGTTGGTCGGTCTCTCGCCACGATGCGTGGAGCGCACGTATCGCGTGAACTGCCGTGAACGGCGGCGCGGTCTTGGCGTGTCGGGGGAGGGCTCTGCGTTTTGGCAAGCCTGGTAGGGTATAAATACCGAGGAATAAAGATCATCCAAGCAGCGGTTGTTAGCAACGTCAAACATTGTTTTCCATCTAGATTTGTTTCTCTGTCCTCGTCGTGATCTGGAGCGAACGTTCCGGTGATCTTCGTTCCAACATGTCGAGTATATTTCAGAGACTGAATTGACATCTGCTGCATTTGGGAATTTAAATCTGAGTTGACATTTGTTCAACGTTTGCATCGTTTACGTTGGTATTATCTGTGGGGTGTGTTTAGTTCCCCCGAATTTTGAAAGAAAATGTCACATCGTGTCACCTCAGCGTACTGTAGCATTTCATTTGTATTTGGTAAAAATTATCCAAACTTTGAGTAACTAGACTCAAAATGTTCGTCTCGTAAAGTACAACAAAACTGTGTAATTAGTTTTTGATTTTATCTACATTTAGTACTCCATGTATATGCCGGTATTTTGATGTGACGGATGATAGGAATTCTGCATAGTGAATTTTAAGGTGATTTCATGGGATCTAAACACAGCCGTGTGATTCATCTCTGTAGCTGTCGAGCTCATCTGAATTTCAATCTGAATTGACATCTGCAGCATTTGGGAGACCAGGAGAAGCAACCTAAAACCAAATGCAAAGAGTTTTGAGCCGGCCATGTCTCGCCTGTCCTCTCCGTCAGCTGCCTCCGCCGCCAACAGCTTCGCGCCGACAAGCGACAAGGATGGGACATCTGTTGGCCATGGACATGTACACGGCACCCCGCTGTCCAGTCCCGCCATGCTGAACCGCTCGGTTCCAGTTGCAAACCCCGCCCAGCACCACCCCAACTATGCCTCAGCGCAGATGAACTTCAACCAGCTGCCAGTGGAGACGAAATGGAGCTTCAATCAGCAACGGTCCCCTTACCAAAGCTCATCAGTACCTCTGCAGTGGATGCCTGCCAATGTCCTCTTCTCGCAGGCGTCTGTCTCCTCTGCACACCAGCCCTGGACGCAGGTCCAGCACTCTCATGCTCCACTGTTTGACTCACCGGCTGTCCACGGTCCGGTTGCTAGTGTCCAGGTCCGGGGTACTTCTTCAGGCTGTCAGACCCAGTCACCAGCTTCTGCTGTGCATGCTACAGGCCCCAGTGCCATGCAGTTGATGAATGTCTGGGCAGATAATGCAATCAATGCATTTGATGAGATCGATCAGCTCCTGGTGGCAGTGGATTGTGAATTTGCAGTTCCAGACAACTGTCGTGTTCATGCCGGCGAGCCACCTACTCCTGAAGAATTCTACAGTCAAACTCAAGGCATGGTTAATGGAGGAGACATTGTACAGATTGCACTGGTATTTGCCACACATGTTCGGGTACTCGGCACATGGCAGTTTAATCTTGAGTTCTCTCCTTCTTGGCGAGCACCGAACCACAAAGGGATCGAGTTTATGCGCAAGGCAGGAATTGACTTTGGTGAACATGAAACCAGAGGCATTCCGAGGGTGGTGTTCAGTAATTGGCTATCACAGTCTGGACTACTGCGCAATCCGAACATCACTTGGCTTACCTTCGGTGGTTGCAATGACCTTGGGTTCATGACCCATTACGCGACTGGAGCACCGCTGGGACCTGACCGCAAGGAGTTCCTAAAGATTGTCAGGGTGCTGTTCCCAGATTCTTATGATATCCGCATCTTCACAAAACTTGGCAAGTGTAGGCCAGTGGTGATCCATGGTAGCCTGTCCGATGTGTGCAAGAAGCTGGAGGTTAACATTGCAGGTCAGGCTCATAACTCAGGACACGACGCCTTATGCACCCTGTTATGCCTTGAGAAGATGTTTCGCGCAGATCCCCAATTCTTCACGCGCATCACAAGGTACAGTGGTGCTCTATATGGAGTATCAGACATTGATTAGTTTGATATGAGTTGAGTTAGTATCAATTGGACACTAGGAGGCTACTGATCATGCCTAGGGATCCAGGGTATTAGCCAACCAGTACAAACAGGCTACTCAGTATCCTACTACTTGGTCACTTTGGTGCCCACCTTCATCATTTTTAGATCAAAATTGGTAAAACTGCTCTGCTGTTTACTAATAGGCACTGAAACATTGCTATTGTCAGGAAGATGTGCACATGGTTTTAATGAACATAAACTGAGCAGCCATGATGGCAAAAGTAGTTCATTCTGAGGGACATGTTGGCACAGTATTCATATAATAGCATCACACAATGTTGGCACAGTATTCATATAGTAGCATCACACAATGTGTAAATGTGCCATTGTTCATTGTTGGAACAAAAGGAAACAAAAAGCTACAGAATTTGACCAGTTCCCTGATGTGAATTTAATTATGCGGGTTGTTACAAGTTTTTTTTTTTTTTGAACTGTCACCAGGGAGCAAAATTCCCCACCTGAATTTATATTATATGACTCTGTTGCCCTTAGTCCAAGGTTACATTGAGAAGAAGCATTGTAAAGAAGAATTTACAGGGAATTTGTATTTACATTATTCTGTTAACTAATCCCTGGAAAAAAATCACACCAAGAATCAGCTACGTGTCTTTGCTTTCTGGGCAATCTTGGTCGCCAGGCAGCTGCATCAGTGCAGCATGTCTGTAGCACTTGTCTGAGGGAATGGTCCTCGTTGTGAAAGATGAAGGCATTCCGTCTCTTCCAGAGTTGCCGACAACAGAGGGCGAAGAAGGCGCTGTATTGAGCATCAGGAACCGACTGTATTTTTGTGATAGTCTGCATATTCGTAGCCGAAATGTCATCTGAAAATCGCAGCCCCATCTCATTCCAGAAAGTAATGGCAAAAGGGCAGCGAAAGAGGATGTGGTCTGTGGTTTCCTCGGCAGTAGCACAGACCTCGCAGCAGCTATTGGAAACAATTCTTTTCTTGAAAAGATTTGCTCGACACTGAATTCTGCCTTTAGAGGCTAGCCACATGAAAAATTGAACTCTCGGTGGCGCTGGGTTCTTCTAGATGAAGCTGGACGTCGGATCGGCAGCCTGTTGTCTTGCCTTGAGTAGCCTGTAGATAGAGGATGAGTCTAATTTACCATGGCCACAGTCGAAGGGAGACTTGCGCTGATTGTTGCCTTGAGTGAGAGTGGTCTGGCTAATAATGTCTCTGATTTCCTGTAACTCAGCCGATGCTTGGTTTGACAGTCTCGGAACAAAAGCGTTGTCCAAGTCAGACAGAAAAACTTCCTGGACTGAATCATCCTTTCTGGTGCAGTGACTATATATTGCCGGAAATCTTTCAGACAGAGGTCCATCAAGATGCCAGATATCATTCTAGAATGACGCTGCTGAACCGTCTTTAAGCTTCACAGTTGTCACCTTTGAGGGTTGCCATGTTGGTGTGCTGCCTGACCCAGTTGCCCCACGCAGAACTATCAGCAGTGCAAGCGATGAATTAGCTTCAGCCAAAGACAAAGGCTATTGTGAGTTCCGGAATCTTTGATGCCAAGACCACCAAGGTCCTTAGTTGTGCAACATTTTTCCCAAGCCACAAGACATTTAGCAGATGAGGTCTGAGACTCCCCAGCCCATATTTTGATGGGGACTTCACTCCACCGTGTGTGCTACGTGCTACGTGGCCGTGGATGCAAATGCACGCCCAAGTGCAGTCTTGAGCGGTGCGGCCGAATCGGGCCTGATAATGCAGGGTCAAACAGCACCAGGGTCAACAACGCCTTGGCCGCCTGGAAGGCTGGTGGAACTCCTTTTTCCTTTCCGGCAGGCTCATCTCTTCCCCTCGTCAAGCACCTTCATCACTGCCTCGTCGTGTCGTGTGTCCTTGTCGGCTCCATCGATCATCCGCGGTTGCGATGCGAGCGGGAGCACAGACGAACGAAGCGATGGCGAATAACCCGGCCCAGCTGCGTGCGACGGTGACTCGTCGTCCATCGATCTTGCGAGGTCGTACGTACGGCGGCTAAGCATAAGCTAGGAAGACATGGCGAGCACGCTGTTCCTGCTATCGTCCGCGACGGGGCACGACGTCGAGGCCGCGGGCGCGCACCACAGGGCCGGAAAGTCAACGCCCTCCCGGACGCCACCGCCGCCTTCGCGCTCGATCGAGTCCATCTCACGTGGCCGCCGCCGATCTCCCGGAACGCACGTAGATTGCATTGCTGACTGGAGGTCTGTCCCGGTCGCCGGCGCAGGAACGTACCGTGATTGATTAGGCTGCTTCTTCATCACTTCAACCAAGGATCGGGATGGATGTTGTACGTGCTGGTGAGCGTGCAGACCGCCATCAACGCCGGCGTTACCACCGGGAGCGGTTCTTGGGGCGTAACCTGCCGCCCCGTATGGCGCTGCGCACGGCGTACCCTTCTTCGAGGTGGCGTCGTCGGCGTGGTGGGCTCCGTGGGCTTAATTCATCCCGCTCGTCATGGTCGTCTTCACCGGCGGCGCAGTGTGGCCTCCGTCGATGCTGGCAACTTGAAGCATGCATGTCGTGTTCGTGTCGGCCTCTCCCCTCCCTCCCTCTCTGCACATGCATGGCCACCAGGTAGACACGACTCCCCACCCCCCTGGGAGCGGCCGGTATCGCCGTCGAAGGGCACCCTCGCGCCGACCAGGTTGCCGCAGCGCCCCGATCGAACGCCTAGCTCCGTGAGCATCTCCGTCCAGGACAGGTTTGCCGATCGACGAACAACTTTGTGCAGTCCGTCTCCGAGCGGTACAAGATTTGCCGCCTTCGTCTTCGTCTTCGATCCTAGTCCGGATCCGTCCGAGGCGTACGTGACATCTCTATCTATATTTATACGTATATATACAAATTACAATATACTTTTTCTGCACAACCGCCGCGTCACCACAGATCTGTCTCCAAGGCTATATATCGGTCGACGGCGGCAGCCTCCGCGCTCGAGATCTAGGACAGGATCGATCGAGGAGGAGGGGAGAGGGCCGATCGAGGGGAAATAAGCCAGATAGCGATCGATCGAGATGGAGGAGACGTCAGCATTTGGAGGTCTGTGCGACGACGCAGTTATGGAGATCCTTGTGCGCCTGCCGTCGGAGTCCGTGCTACGCTGCTGCGCCGTCTGCCAGCGCTGGCGTCGCATCACCACAGACCGGTCCCTCTCGACCCAGCGGTGGCCGTGGTGGCGGGACGGCCCGGCGGCTTCCTCTGCGACATAGTCCAGCAGCGAGACAAGAACGGGGCCGCGACCAGGTTCCCCATCCTGCTCTACTCCCTCGAAGGACTGCTCGTATTCCAGGAGATTTGGGGCGTGCCCGCCCTTTGTTTCGTCGTGTGTAACCCTGTCACGAGGCAGTAGACCAAGCTGCCGGCGCTAGTTCCTATGCCTTGCTTCACCGCGTGGCCGTGCGGCTTCTACTTTCACAGGTCCTCCGGCGAGTACCGCCTCCTGTGCCATGGAGACGAATCAACCTGGCCCTGAGGGTGGTGTCGGCCCGGTCCACCCGGCGACCGCTACTACATCCTCGCGGCCGGTGACACCAAGCCTCGGCGGCTGTGCCGCACTCCCGAGGGCAATCCCTTCATCAGGGGCTACGAGACTCCCGTGGCTCATGCCGACATCCTCTACTGGTTCTACAAGCACCCTCAGTCGGAGTGCACCGGCAAGATGCTGACGTTCGACACGGCATCGGAGACGTTCAGACTCATGGCATGGCCGCCTGGTGTTACGACGGCAGCACTGCTGGAGCTAGACGGATGGCTCTGCGCCGCCGCCATCATGCAGCCGCAGAGTCCGGGTATGGCGGTGTGCCTCGACGTCTGGGCTTTGCAAGAGGAGAGCTGGACGCTGCGCCACCGGATGGAGATGACCCCACCGACGAGATCCGTCTGTTACAATGGCACGTTTCCTGTGAGCCGGACAATCTCTGTGGGAGACAGCGGCAGCAGCATCCTCATCGGAGACAACACAATTCCCGTGGTCGTCTTATGCGATCTCAGAGAGAAGAGGGTGCGCGGGGAATTCATTTGCGGATCCATTCCATCCTTCCTGGTATTCCGTGACAGCCTGGTGTCGCATGCCTTCTTTCAGTTGCCGTGCTCCCCTGACTCTGAGCTCATGTCCATCAAGTTTCGAGATTATTCAATTCAACCAACACAAGAGGAATGCACAAGTGAAATTCCTTCTTAAGAACTATTAGCAATCTTGGACTTTTCTTATCTATAATAGTATTTTTTACCCTACTGTAAATTCATTTTTTTAATTGTGAGTATAAGGATGTGTTGTCACCTTTGTTCCAACCTCCAATTTTGCATATTAATGACTCCGTAGATGTATCCTTTTTCATTGGTGGTGTCAAAATTTTACCATTAGCTTGCATTCCTTTTGCATTGTGAAAATATTCGGTGCAAACATACAAAATATTTGGTGCAAACCAACTTCTACATGGAATTGTGAAAAAAAAATCTAAAAAATTTAGGCATTTTTTTTAAAATCATGAATATAAACTTTATATCAAAGTTGTTGAGATCCACACGGTGTATAACTATATAGTTGATAATTGTTTTATACTTAATATATTTTATTATAGGCTCAAATAATCATTTTAAGTGACTAGTTCAATTTTAATCTTTGATTTTTCAAAGGACCCTAGATGTTGACATAGTCTATATCAAAGTTGTAGTTTTTAGTAAGGTATGCAACTTTGTAGTTGTAACATTTTTATCTGAGGTCATTTATAGAGGTCTAAATATTCGTTTTTAAGTTTTTTTCATTTTATTTTTTTCAAACAAATTTCGATATTGACATGGTCTACACCAAAGTTGTAGTCCTCAGTATGAACTATATATATAACTTCATAGTTGATAGTTTTTACATGAAAAACAGCCTAGATTTTTGTTGTTTGGGAAACTAATAAAAATGTTGAATTATAAAATCTGAGAATTTAAAATGAATATTTGAGTCTCTAAATTATCTTAGATAAACAAAAACTACAAAGTTGTAGAACACATATTAGTTCAACTCAATAAGCTTAGTTGAACCTAATAATAACCCAGAGACGCAACACATGCAATTACTGTACTTGAGGAGCAGTAGATTCATAATGCACCGTTTCATCTGGGGTTGAGTGATTTCTAGGACCAAACACATGCTAAGATTACATGATGTCACTCTGATTGCCCTGTACACCCCCAAAGAGAATCAGTCAAAAGAGTAAATAGTACCTACTACCTAGCATAGGGCAGACATGTACAACACCTCACTGTGCCCACTATTACACTTTTTATTCAATTCTAGGCCTTGTTTAGATATCAAAGTTGGTGCACCAGCTTTGTATAGTAAACTCTGTTAAACACTATATTAATTTTATTTTTATTTAATAATAATTGTCTAAATATTGATTAATTAGGTTTAAAATATTCGTCTCGTAAAGTACAACAAAACTGTGTAATTAGTTTTTTATTTTATCTATATTTAGTATTCCATACATGTGCCGGTATTTTGATGTGACGAGAAATTTTCTTTTTACATAATAAAATTTAAGATAAAATCTGAAATCTAAACAAGGCTCTGTCCTAAAAAATCATGTATGCTAACGAGAGCGATGGGAAACATGCCTCGGGACGTGTATGTTCAGCACTACTAGGGGCATGCCCAACAACTGGGCAGCATGAGTGAGCAGTGGCAGCACAACCTAGGGAAAATCCCAGGCAGTGCAGGCAACAGTTTGCAGACGAATGCAGGTTGCCGTTGGACGAAAACTGAGCAAGGTCATTCGACGAGCTGGTCCAAGCTGGTACGATACTTCCTTGCCGTCCAGGTCCAGACGACTTGTCATCGCCGTGCACTACTGGCGGCCATCTCACCATGCATTCGTTACCATCCGGCGAGATATACCCGATGAGGCATTCGAAGAAGAGCGTCTTGTCAACCATGACTCCGAATTTCCGGACCGTATTCACCACCTCGGATTCTTCATAGTCGTCACCCAA
Source organism: Bothriochloa decipiens (assembly GCA_023333625.1). Taxonomy (NCBI): domain Eukaryota; kingdom Viridiplantae; phylum Streptophyta; class Magnoliopsida; order Poales; family Poaceae; genus Bothriochloa; species Bothriochloa decipiens. The sequence goes on along the minus strand of CM041641.1, from coordinate 2,646,226 downwards.
TGGGCCAACAGATATCTTCAACATGTCGCCAACCCGGTAACCACGTTTACCGGGCCCAAAGAAGATCCGTTGGTAGAGGCTTGTACTTATAGGCACTTGGTTTTGCTCTTGCAACATTCACCTAGAATCATGGCATCAAATCAAAATACATTCAGATAAGCCCTGCCAGTCTCCCTCCAATAAATTAAATCTACTCCACCATATGGTAGCTTTCTCTCCAGGAAGAAAATACACATGGGTTGTTTACCTGCTAGCCACCGATGACGTGGCCCAATGGGTCGGCGAGGGCGTGGCCGGCGTCCGCGGGGCGGGGAAACTGGACGGACACGAAGCCACGGGAAAGGCCGCTGAGCCTGTCCTTAGGCTGGCAGACATCGGTCACCTCCCCGTAGCGACAGAAGTGGCGGCGGAGGTCCTCGTTGCCGGTGGCACGGAGCGATGCCACTCACAAAAAGCCTGTCGTTATTCTCCGGCAGCCACAGCGCCAGTGACTCGTTCGAGGCACCTCAACTACTGGCGCCGGGGCTCGCTGCTGATCCGAATCTCCGATTCAGCTAGGACGCGGCAACGACCGGGGCTGTTGGGTTTGGGCGACATCATCACTATTTATAGGGTAAGTCAGGACGCCCTCCCGTCAGCCGGCCCAGCCCATCACAGCGCCACCCTATCGCCGGCGGTGACCGCCCTCCTTCCCCCTCCAGCTCCTTCGGCCATGGTGCTCCCGTCTCCTACCGTACCCACCAGCCATCTAGCCCTGCCCGCTCGGCAGCGGAACCGCCGCCGAGCTCGCCACCGGCCGAACCGCCGCCACCGCCGTGTCGACTGCCACGGCTAGGGCGGCCAGATTCTATAACTGGGGAGGGAAAAAAGGGAGAGGGGGCCTTGCCGGAACCCTAAAGAGTCGCCGGAGTTGGAGGAGGAGGAGGGGAGAGGAGAGACGAGAAAGGGGCCTACCGGGCTGGATCCACGGCCGACGCCAGCGGCGCCGCCATAGCTGCGCACGGTCGGGCGGGGAGCGAGCTGGGGAAGCAGTGGGGGCTAGGGAAGGAGCTCACCGCCAATCGTCGTCGGGGGAGGAGGAGGAGCTGGAGGTCGCCAGGGAGACGGAGGTCGCCGAGAGAGGGGAGAGGGAGAGCGGCGAAAGGGAGTGAGAGAGAGAGCGGGAGTGGAAACGTGAAGAAGCCGGGTGGGAGGGAGTCGGGCCGAGGAGCTGGACCGGGTCCACCCCTAAGCATAGGACAACCTATCCTAAGCATTACCACAATTTATAGGATCGATTTCTTTTGATGACGGCATCATGGAGGGCTATTGTTACGGTGGGCTTCCAAAATAGATGTCCGTGTCCGATCACAATATACTAGTTCGAGCCAACACACCTTACCGCCGCCATGTTTTGCATTGACGGCAGAAATACGAACGAGTCCTCTGATGATTAAACCAATTACCTAGCTAATTACACGAAGAGAAAGATCAAATTGCCAAAATTAACACCATACGTGCCGTAGAGGAAACAAGAGGAAATTGCTTGACAACACGGGAGGGACGATCGGACCAGCTCAGTCGTACACAGACGCAAGAGGAACTAAAGAACGAGACAGCGACCTAGCTAGCGGCAACAGCACGGCGGTGCATGCCGGCCGGCGCGGCGCCTAGGCGCCGGGCGCGGCGTCCTTGGCGCGGTTCTGCAGGTAGCCTCCGTACTCGCGGGCGTAGTCCTTGACGTGGCTGGCCGTGTCAGCGATCCGGCTGCGCGCGTAGTCCACCCGGTCGGCACCCACGGGGTGGCGCCCCGTGAAGTAGCGGTACATCCAGGTGCCCACGGCGAGCGCGGCGACGGCGAAGCCGCAGGCGGAGACCGCGGCGGCGGCGAGGACGAAGAGCGCGACGGCGATGGGCACCCAGATGGGGCTGGTGAGCAGCGCGATGGGGCCCAGGAACACGAGCGCCACCACGGCGCCCGTCAGCGTGAGCCCCGTCAGGAGCAGCAGCACGGCGCCGGAGACCAGCAGCGTCAGGAACCCCACCACCTGCGTCGAGTTGGGCGCGTGGGTCTGCACCCGCCGCAGCAGCGTCGCCGACGACGGCGGGTCCGTCGCCGCTGGGTGCTCGCCGCCTCCGTGCCCGTGCTGCTGCTGCCGGTCTCCCATGCTCTCCGCTCGCTCGCTGTCGCTCGCGCGCCCGCGTACGTGGCCGGCTTTGAGGGAGTCCGGTCGGCGGTGAGTGTCGATCGGGTGTCTGTCTTGTGGAGCTGGGAAATGGCGGGGAGGAGTTAAAGGTGCGGAGAGGCACGTGTCCGGGCGCCGCGCGTGCATGCGCGACGTGTGTGGCGGGCGAGCCGACCAACGGACGTACTGCCTCGCTCCTGGCGGCCGTGCATTTTGTTCTCACCGTGCACGCACTGGTTGGTCTGGGCCTTGCAGCCATCTACTAGTACCACTGGCACGTGTGCAAGGGCCTTCGAGTTCTCGACGTGGCGACGACGGCGCAGGTGGCCGGCACGCGGCACGGTCGCCATGTGGGCGGAGCAGGTATTGTTTGTCGTGTGCGCCGCGCTGCGCACGGAGATCTCTAGCGGGTTTTGCAGAGATCTCTATCTCTATATACCCCTAGTGAGCTGGAGCGCGCGGCGGTGTTCACCGCGACAGGTGGAACGCCGGCACGACCCGGAAGGCAGCGGGCTGCGGGAACATTTCGAGCTCCGGTGGGCTGGATCCTCTTTTTTGGGTGGGCTGGATCCTGGTTAGGCTTCGTGGGCTTGATGATAAATTCGTTCTCCGAAACTAAATTCACTGACGTGGTGGCCTAGTTAGGGCCCAAGTAATCACGATTCACGGCGACCTCGCCTGCCGTTTGGATTCCCCGGCAAACCGGAACCCACGCGACGGCGACACTGCCACCACGCTCGGAGGCGCTGAAGCCAGCCCCCAGCCCCCGGCGACTAGTAGGCGGCCTGCTCGCCGCAGCCAGCCTCTGCAAGTGTTCGGTTCCACTTCCACGTACAGGCGGAGGCGCGGAGCTCGCCGCCGCAACCGCGGCCTTCTCCGTCCAGGTAGTTTTTAGTCTCGATATATGATTCTTCAAGTCAGATCTGCTATTCTAGCACTGTATGTGTGTGGGTGGTAACGGGTCAATTTCTTCAAAATATCGCATGCAGTTACCACGCTCGGAGGCGCTGAAGCCAGACCAGAGGCAGGCTCCGCCCCCCAGCACCCGGCAACGAGTAGGCGGCCAGCTCACCGCTGCCAGCCACTCAAGTGTTCGGTTCCCCTTCCACTTCCACGTTCAGGCGGAGCTCGCCGCCGCAACCTCGGCCTTCTCCGTTCAGGTGGATTTTTGTCTTGATGTATGATTCTTCAAGTCAGATCTGCTATTCTAGCGCTGTATGTGTGTGGGTGGTAACTGGTAGTGGTTCAATTCCTTCAAAATATCGAATGCAGTGAGCCTGCGTTTTTTTTTTTTTTTTTTACAAAGACAGCGAGGCTCATCTGCAGAATTATCTCCATGGGTAATGAGTATCAGACTAGCAGAATAGACACTATCGACATTTTATTAGTAGTATGTAGTAGCAAAAGCATGTCCAGCTGAAAAAAGCAATCGCAAAACTATGCATCTAATGTGATTCATTTTCTGGAACTGCCTGTTTACAGTTACAACCTTTAAAATGAAAAGGTATAGGTATATCATATACAACTTGCTGATAACTTAAGCTACACAACTATGCAAAACTGTTATACGTATGCACAGAACCTGACAACTTGTACATTCTCTTAGCATATACAACTTGCTTCACACAACACTGGAATTTAATCTTCTCTTTTGTACACGTAAGCTACACAACCAAAAATCAGTTTACAGCAAGTAAGACCAGATGTGTGTTGAATCCTGTGTTCAACTCATGCTTCAGCCTTCAGAAATCTGGGGAGCAGATGTCTGTGTGGTCATTTTGCTTCTTAGCTCTTCAAAGGCTTTCATGCTTTCTGCATCAAAACCCCCAGCAAACTGCAGAAGGTAGAGGAATAAGTTACTGTTTTGAAGTCTTTAGTTCATCTTTGAAGTGCCTAGGTTTTGAATATATAGATGTGAGGATTTTACCTGATGAACCCGGAAAGCAAACCTCACACCCTGGAGAAGCAAAAACTCTCTATTGGGCTCTTTCTCAGTGCCTTCCAGTGCATCAAGTTCTGAGGCAACTCTCTTCATATACTTGTTCGCAAGCTGAACAGATGCCAATTTGATCTATTCCAACATGCAAATAAAATATTGAGTTCATGTAGGTCCATACTTTGAGTAAAAGCATACTCAACTCTAAGGAATAAAATATGCATGTTTTCTTTAACACAAGGTTGGCAAAACTAGAGTGTATGGTAGAGATGCACACCTTGCCAACTACTCCAGAATCAGACAGCCAGTCAAATGGGATCCCATACTCCTTGTAGCGTGAGACGGCCATGTCTCTTGTACGGAGTAGTGCATAGACACTCTGCTCCACTCTGGCATAGGTTTTGATGCTAATCAGTACCATCACTTCAGGTAAAATTATGTTCTTCACATACATATCTTAAACCAGGCAAAAATATTTTTGTTTCACTTTGAAGGACTATGCTAGAGAGAATATTAGGTCTGATGAGACACTTACTTTTCAAGCAAAGAATACATCTTCTTGAGAGCTTCTTCACATGAAAGTTGTGGATCATCGGTAAAGGATGAAACCTTGTTCTGTAGCTTTATCAGATCCTGGTACTCAAAAGCTGCTTCTCTTATTGCATCTGTTTTGCTCTCTGGCCAATCAAAATGCTTTAGCACTGCTCGCTCATCAACCTAAAATGTTGTTGATCCTCTTTAATATTAGAACATGTATGATAAGTACAATAACTGGTACTTTGTAACAAGGTGTTGTATGAAGGGCAGTTCGGGCTGCTTACCAAGAAAGATAACTCCTCATCCAACCAATTTACAAATGCAACAACATCATCAATGTTTACAAAGCTTGCTGCTCGGACCTCATTTGCTAGAGACTCAACAAATTCTCCTTGTGTCTCCACATCGGCTTTGACCTGAAGCATTCCATGTTTTTATAAAACATTTGTCACTTTTCATTATTATAAAATTTGACTACTAGTTATAATTATGCATTAATAGTGGAACTCATAAATCTGGCAGGGTTCTTGTGCAAGTGCTGGTGCCAGCAGAAAATACTTACAGCCAAGAGGAATGTGGATCTGTTCTCAATCTCTCCAATCATGTTACTCCTGGCATCAGAAATGTTGGATGACATTGATCCTAAAGATGTCTCTCTTTTTGCTTCACGCTTCATGAGACTTTGATAGAACTCCACAATCTCCGGTGCGCGGTGTACCTTGTCACCCCCACCAAGGTTCCTTGGCAGAGCGCCTGGAGGTGGCGGCGGTGGCGGTGGGCCACCAGCTTTCCCTGGTGGTGGCGGTGGAGGAGGAGGTGCACCTGGTGCACGAGGTGGAGGTGGAGGAGGAGGTGCACCTGGTGCACGTGGCGTTTGTACTCCACTTGCAGTATTGGTAGCCCCTGAAGCAGCGGTTGAACGAGGGGGAGGTGGTCTGGGAACTCTTGTTGCTCTCTTCTCAATGTTTGCAAGCTTCATCTGGCTCACCACCAGGGTGTTGTTTTGGTTATCACTGGATTGCTCACTGGATTCAGCATTAGCTGCAGGGGATCTCTCCTTAATCTGAGCAAGTTTTGGAGGGAGTGCACCTTTAGGAGAGGAAATAAGAGCTGAACTGTGTCCACCGCCAAACCTTTGTGCTCTTGCTTGCCCAGCCATCTCTTTTATCACCTTCTCCCGTTCAGTTGCAAGTTTGTGCCTATCTTTGTAAGCGGGATACTTCTCATCAGCAAAACCTTCAACTGTCTTGGACATCAATTGGAATGAGGATGCAACATTTTCATCATCCAAGACATCATTGGGATCCCTCTTTCCATATGTTGTTATGGCTGTACCATCTCCAGCATTTTTTAGCATGAGAGCTTCCAGGGGGCCCTTTGGTTTCATCCTTGGAGAACCACTGATTGGGGAGGATAAACTACTGATGTCATCCTTGCTCCTTCCCCACTTTTTGAATTTTTGCATCAGATTGGACCTTTTGCTTAGGAAGCTATATCTGCTGGAAGAACTGTCAATTGAAATGTTGTCAAAGTCTTCGCTTCCAGGTGAAGAAGGTATTGAAGAAACACTCTCAATGTCTGTGTCGCCGTGACCCCGTTCAGATCCTGCATACTCCAACATCAGTTGTTTTGCCCTCTCCTGTGATTTGGGGCTCAGTGTCCTGTTAAGATCACGTGCAGACACCTTCCCTGATGGATTCTGATAGTTGCGGAGTTCGAATCTCAGACAAGCATTGACCCACCGCAGGTATACCAACTCCTCTACTTCACTAAATCTGTTCATCTGTAGGCCTTCCACTTGCTTTGTGAGGTCCTCATTTGTATGCCTCAGCTTGTTTATCTCTTCTCTTGCATCGGCAACTACATCACTCTACATGATATAAATGGTAGGGTATGCCATTAGCACATGTTCCTGCTTCCTCAAGCATATCAAAACTATATGAATTCTTGGCAGGAATCAATAGGTGCATTCGTGCCTCTTAGAGAATCTTAAATTCTGATGTAGTTTTTAAATGTAACGCTACCTCTTAAATCATGCTTTAGTATGTACTTTAGGTAACTGCGTTTTCATTGTACTGGTCTGAAAATATGTTAATATTAGGCTGTGTAATGTCTTGCATACTGATAACCATATCTAAGAGGAAGTTATAATTTTTTCGTCATCTTCATGAGATTTGTCTTCTGTTTATGAGAAAGGCAACTTGTAGAAACTAATAATAGAGTAATAGTACTAAGATACCTCAGTTATTTTCCCTTCAGCTGCATCCAACTTCACAATGAGATCTCTCTTCTCGTACAACAACTCCTTGTTCTTCCTCCTTAGCTCAAGTACCTCCACTTCCAACTCCTTGAGCTTCTTCAGCTTCCGCTCAACCTCAGCTTCCTTTTTTGCCGCCTCTTCCTCCTTGGCCTTCAATCCAATGACCTGCTGTTTCAGCAGCATCAGCTGACCTTTTGTCTGGCCTGCTTCCAGCTGTATCTGCCGCTGCAGCTCCTTGATCTTGCTCCTAGCCACTTCGAGCTCTTTCTTGGCAACTTCTCCACGTGCAACGTCGTCTTGCAGCTTCTTCCGCTCCTCCTGCAGTGAGTTTATGGCGTCGTTGAGCATGTTGATCTCCACTGTCTTCATCTTGAGCTGCTTTTGCAGCTCAGTGACGTCAGTCTCCATTTCCTTCATTCCATAGTACTCCAGCAGCTCGCCCTCAAGCTTCGCCTCCCTCTCTTCCATCTCACTCACCAGGTTGCGCAGTCTCTCTATCTCAGAGGCCTGGTTAGCCATATAAGCAAGCTCACCCTCAAGCTTCGCCTCCCTCTCTTCCATCTCCCTCACCAGGCTGTGCAGTCTCTCTATCTCAGAGGCCTTGTTAGCCATGTAAGCAAGCTCGCCCTCAAGCTTTGCTTCCCTCTCTTCCATCTCCTTCACCAGGCTGCGCAGTCTCTCTATCTCAGAGGCCTGCTTAGCAATTGAAGCAAGCTCGCCCTCAAGCTTCACCTCCCTCTCTTCCATCTCCCTCACCAGGCTGCGCAGTCTCTCTATCTCAGAGGCCTGCTTAGCCATGTAAGCAAGCTCTCCCTCAAGCTTGGCCTCCCTCTCTTCCATCTCCCTCACCAGGCTGCGAAGTCTCTCTATCTCAGAGACCTCGTTAGCCATGTAAGCATTGTACCGTGATTGTCCATTGACATCAAACCGATCGCGTGGTATAGGGATGTCAATGTCTCCTGACAGGAGGCTTTCGATCTCGGAGAGCATATCGTCATCGTCATCGTCTAGCGAGCGGGCAGAGTTAATTATGCCACTGATTGTTTTAACCTCTTCCTCCTCTTCTTCTTTCTCCCCCTGTAACAGCAGTTGGAGAGGTCAGTATGACATAGGCCACTAATGCAGCACAATTTTCTTTGAGCAAACTTTAACTGATATAAGATATACATACATGTTCAGAATTGCGAGCCTTATCCTCCCTTTTCCTTGCTTGGCCATTGTCTGAAAGCAGGGATGCTTGAATGAAGAACTCAAATGAACAGAAGAAACCTATAGAAGAGAGTGCAGAGCAAGATTGGTACCTTTGTTGTGCCTGCCCCCATTGTTAGCTCTCTGAAGAGTTAAAGCTGCGACAGAGGCTGCCACGACAAAGCCTAATCTCACAAGCATGACTCCGTTCACTCATCACTCTGCCGCCTGCCTCAACAGGCAGGAGGGCCGAGACTGGGAGCCTCAACTCATCAAGAAATGGTGAAGTGGAAGAGCAGGTATGAATGGCCTAGCAGGCTAAACTTTCTTCATATCTTTAGGCGTTAGAGATGGATTGGAGGAGCTGCTTGCCTGCGAGAGCTGATGAACACACACCACCAAAACATGTGGCTGATTTTATTCGTCCCATTTGGCGCTGCAATTGCCTGTACTGTATGTGTTTATCCGGTTGCAAAAACGAACTCATGTATCACAAAAGTCACTTTCGTGCCTGTGTCCAGTACTGTGATACTGTCTGGTAGCTGACAAAATTTCCATATCCTGATGCTACCAGGAGGAAAGCGAGCCTCTTCGTGGCTACTGATTGACCCAGCCGTGATGCTCACTGAAAGGTTTGTGGCTCGGAAGCTAGTAGGCCCATTTGCTAAGCTCGGGAATGGGTGGTGGCTGGTTTGCTTGGGTATCACAGGAAAAATGAGGAGGGGAGTTATCAGACTCACATGATGGAGCATGTCACTACATTAATTTGGATGCTAGTCTAGATTTATTTTATCAAAAGCAATAGTTGATTTTTTTACTATTGGGAGAGGCGCTGTTTTGTTCTACTGTTTACCTCCGTAACTTAACTAAATTTAGATTTTGTTCTACTGTTGTTGACACCGTTTTTCGGCACGTGTCAGTAAGAATCGGAAACTGAGCTAATCAGCAAAGGATTGGTTATTATTTTGTCTTCGGCATTGCTTTTGATGTTGCCGATAAATGGTTGCCAATAAAGGGTGGATTGGTCTGAGTTGTTACCGATAAGGCTGAAGAGCTGTTACCGATGAGACTGGCGGAAAGCTAGAGGATTGCTGCCGATGAAGCTGAAGAGCTGTTGCCGATGAGATAGGCTAGAGATTAGAAGATTGTTGCCGATACCAGAGAGTATGCCGATGGAAAGATAACTTCATCATGACAGAAACAGACAGAGGATCGGCATTATGTGAGCTTATGATTTTCGTAGTATAGTCTGAGTCCAGTTCCTATACGAGTTTTATGCCTTTCCTTTAGAGATAGAGTTCATATAAGGAGTAAGTTTATTTTTCTATATTTAAGCTTTTCGTATTCAGTTAGGATTCTTCGAATAGTAGAATATAAATATATGCCGAAGGGCATTGTAATGAGCATTCAAGCATGCTCGGTTTAAAGTAAAGGGGGATGCCGGATTTGGGCTTTGCTAAAGATACCGCTTCAATATGTCATTTCCGAAACCGAGGAAAGCCCATCCCTACTTCAAAATGCTGTAGTTCCTCGAAATCCTCTACTAGTCATTGGTTTCAAAGCAAAGGTATCGCTCGTGGGTTGTAGTCATCGCTCGGATATAATAAACAAATCTACTTTTTATCGCAATTTATTTCTACCAGCACTTTACTTTTCGACGACTTCGTCAAGTATTTTCTCTTTTTCAACGAGTTCTTTCAAGAATCGACGGGCTGCATCAACTTGATCTTCGGCGACCTTGCAAGTTTCGCGTCTACCGAGCACGACTCAGGCTTTGACTTCCGGGCGTATCGTTGTCGTCTCGTCTGATCTGTTCAAGAGTTATCGAATATATTCTGAGCTTTGACGTCCGAGCGTATCGCTGTCGTCTCGTTCGGTTTTTATTCAAGTTATCATCCTTGTCGATTAACAGGTCAAATCGACTGGCACGCTTCGGATTTCGAATTTGGGTATTAGCCCGGTGTGTTTGCAGATAGAACTTTGCATCAACACATCTTTTGGCACGCCCAGTGGGACCAAGTCAACAGATTTATCATGAAGAACCCTGCTGATATCAATCTAGAGAACATCATTGAGATATCAGAATCAGATCTCAAGGAAGATCAGAAGCTAGCCATGGAAAAAGCTATGGAGGATTACAGTCAACTCTGCTTGAAGTCTTTCAGCAAGAATAGGGGCGGAGAAGTAATCCAGAAGCAAGATCTGCCGTTGCCTCGGTAGGTAACTTTTGACTCCAACCCTGGTAAATTACAGGAGATGGTTAATTCTGTATTGAATCGTGCTTTGATCAACCACTCCACCGTGCTGTCCAATACTGTTTACAATGCTGTTGTGAAAACATTAAGAGAAGGACAAGCACCAGGTTATGTCGGGCCGACGTATCATCAGCCGGGATCGGCATCTGTAAGTACTCCATCGGCAATTCCAGTCGTTGAGAGTATGGAAGCTCCTGCTCCTCCAGCTTTATCAGGATCACTTAACATTAAAGCCACGCCGATAAGATCAGATCTAACGTCTCAGGAAAGGCAGATCACTCAATTGGGTACAGATCTATCGGCATCCGCAATGTCAGGTCCTTCAGGTCAACACAGCCAGGTTGCTGCTAATTGGTGGGGATATGGGATGCCTCCAGGACCATCTATCGCCAATTCTGGATTGCCTCAGGTGCATGATGTAGCAGGAAAGAGTCCTATAGTATCGGCTACTCTGGTCCAACCGATGACCCAGGTATCACATTATTCTACTACATCTCCTACTATACAGCCATTGTCAATGGGATTCCACGCGCCTCCACAGCAGACATCTTATGCGAATCCATTGGCAAGTTTCCCGCCTATGCAACAGAAGGTTTCTACTGCAGGACAAACCATAGTGCCGTTGGTATCTCAATCTGGGTTACCTGCAAATCAAGGCAATTATGTTGGTTATCATCCAATCATACAAGAGCATCAATTGTCAGCGAGCTATCAACCATCAGCAAGTTAGGTGCCGATGAATTATAATCACAATTGGTCAGGGCAAGCACCAGCTCAGCAACATGCTATTCAGCCAAGCTACCAGGAGATGGGGACTCAGCAGTATTGTCCACAGATAGCTTTCCAGGATCAAACATTGGCAAGACAGCCGATGAGCTTTGCTCCGCAGACTGGTGCTGTGAATATGCCGATTCCTCCAAACCAAGTACCACAAGGATACGTAGAAGCATATCAGCCAGCACCTCCAGCAGATATTCAGCCAGTGCATCGGCAAGATCAAGATGCGTTTTGGACCGATAAGATTGCGAAAGTGATGAAAGAGCAATTTGGGATTCAGCCTAAGATTAATACTTACTCTTATCGGACTCCGTATCCTCCAGCGTATGATTCAATTCCTTTTCCAAATTGGTACAAGGTACCAGATTTTACTAAGTTCTCTGGACAGGATGATACATCAACAATGGAGCATATCAATCGTTTCATCATCCAGTGTGGAGAAGCAGCTAACAGGGATGAATTGAGAGTTCGATTATTCTTATCTTCATTGTCTAGATCGGCATTCACATGGTTTATCTTATTGCCGCCGAATTCTATTCATACTTGGGCAGATTTAGAGAGAGAGTTCCACAAGTACTTCTTTGCTGGTGTCCATGAGAAGAAGCTTACCGATTTAGTGAAATTGAGACAACGAAGTGACGAATCGGTGGAGAGTTTTGTGCAAAGGGTACGAGATATGAAAAACAGATGCTACAGCTTGGTGCTTGATGATCGCCAGTTGGCTGGTTTAGCTTTTCAGGGTCTGTTGGCGCACCTCAGAGACAAATACGATTCTCAGGAGTTTAAAAGTTTAAGCCATATTGTGCAGAGGATTTCTGACCAAGGTGCTCGAACTCCAGAACCTAGAAAGACTTGGAATAAAAAGGTGTCCTTTGTAGAAGAAGCAGAGGAATCAGACTCAGATGAAGAACCAACTATCGGCCTGGCTGAGTGGGTGAAAGGTAAGAAGCCAATATCTTGTCCTTTTGGTCAAAAGGAGCCAGAGAAGTTCACATTTGACATCACGAAGGCCGATAGAATATTTGATCTGCTGCTTCAAGAGGGCTAAATCAAGCTATCACCTAATCATGTGATCCCATCGGCAGAAGAGCTGAAGAAAATGAGGTATTGCAAATTTCATAATGCAACTTCGCACAGTACCAATGATTGTAAAGTATTCAGGCAGCAATTGCAATCGGCTATTGAGTCCGGGAGAATTAAGTTTGATAATTCTAAAGCTCAAAGGCCGATGAAGATTGATCAACACCCTTTCCCAGCAAACATGGTGGATGCCATGAGCAAGACCAGAGTATTAACATCGGCAAATGCTAAGAGGAACGCATCGGTGGATCCCAGAAATCAAGTAACCACCGATGACTTAAGAGGAAAAAGAGCAGTTGAAGAAAGCAGCAGTTCCAGAAGACCTCCTAGACCTGCTGAGTTTTAGGTGATCGCTATCGGCAGCAACAGGAAGAGTTGCGTCAGGAAGAATGGCGTCGACATGAAGATCATTGGAGGTGCCCGTTCTTCATTTATTGCTAGGAAGAAGGCATTAAATTGCCTACTGTTGATAGCTGCCCTGAGTGCAATGGTTACGATCGAGCCGATCGGACAAAAAGAAGACCGCGTTATGGTGATCGGAGATGGTGCGTCAATGAGCCGATCAGAGGAAGGGCATCAGTACATGATCGACTGGGGGGCAGAACCAGTGTACATGAAAGGCTGGGTAGGCATGACAACTGCTTTTCGATGGATCAGGAAGAACTTGAGGAGATGGCCAATGCAAGAGTTCACGATGAAGCAATACTCTGTTGAGATCCCAACATAAACTGTCCAGATTCGAATACAAAACGTTATCAGCCTGTCTGGAAGACAAAGCTTCCTCAATGGTGCCCTGAAGGTTTGACAAAAACTCAGAAGAGGAAGATGCAACGTGAGCGCAAAAAAGAAAACTCCCGTGGGGAGAAGTCTCAAGTATGGCAACCAAAGCGCAAAGATGAAAGCCCATCGACAGATATCAACATGGTTTTCATGTTGTCGATGGAATTCCTAGCACTTACCGATGATGAAGAAGAAGTTGTTCCTTCCGAACAAGTAGCTCAGTTTTTGAGAAGCCTACCGATGATGAGAGACAGCATCTCTAAGCTTTATTTGTTAAAAGCAGAGTTGATGGGCAGCTAGTATCCAAGATACTCATAGATGGGGGAGCTGCAATTAATATCATGCCATATGTCATGTTTTGAAGGCTTGGGAAAGGAGACCAAGATCTGGTCAAGACTGATATGAAGCTTAAAGACTTTGAAGGTAATATATCACCGGTTAAGGAAGCGCTTTGCACTGAGTTAACCATCGGCAGCAAAACATTGCCGACCACATTCTTTGTCATCGGCGGTAAAGGTGCTTATAATCTGCTATTAGGAAGGGATTGATTCATGCCAATTGCTGCGTTCCTTCTACAATGCACCAGTGCCTCGTACAATGGGTGGAAGATAAGATTGAAGTAGTCCCTGGTGATTCATCTTATATAATTGCATCGGCAGAGTCAGAAACTTACGAGCGGTCCAAGTGTATATCGGGGGAAGCATGGGATTCAGAGTTTCTCAGAATTGCCGATTATGAGCTGCCACCGATCCAAGCAGTCGGATCCGAAGATGAGTTATAATGGATAGGTTTGCCGATGATGGAAAATTGGGCCATGGATTTACATCGGCTGATGACTTAGCAGAAGTAGACATTGGTGATGGCGGTAGGCCGATGCCAACTTTTGTTAGTGCTAAGTTAGATCTCCAGAGCAGAGAACAATTGATTACTTTATTGAAAGAATATAAGGATTATTTTGCTTGGGATTACATAGAGATGCCTGGGTTAGATCGATCAATTGTTGAATATCGGTTACCTATCAAACAAGGATTTCGGCCACATCAGCAGCCAGCACGCCGATGCAATACTAAAGTGCTGCCTGATATTAAGGCCGAAATAAAAAGGTTGATTGAAGCAAAGTTCATCCGACAATGCCGATATGCTGAATGGATTTCTAATGTGGTTCCTGTCTACAAGAAGAATGGGAAACTTCGTGTTTGTATTGATTTCAGGAATCTTAACAAAGCCACACCGATGGATGGCTACCCGATGCCCGTTGCCGATTTATTAATTGATGTTGCTGCTGGACATTGGATTATTAGCTTCATGGATAGGAACGCCGGATATAATCAGATCTTTATGGCCGAAGAAGATATCTCCAAGACTGCCTTCAGATGTCCAGGTCATGTGGGGTTATTTGAATGGATAGTCATGAATTTTGGTTTGAAGAATGCCAGTGCTACTTATCAGAGAGCTATGAATTACATTTTTCATGAGTACATCGGCACATTGGTTGAAATTTATATAGATGATGTGGTGGTTAAGTCTGGAGACTTCAGAAATCATCTGGTTGACTTGCAGAAGATATTGAAGTGCACAAGGAAACATGGGTTGAAAATGAATCCCAACAAGTGTGCATTTGGTGTATCAGCAGGACAATTCTTAGGCTTCATGGTGCATCAGAGGGGTATTGAAATTAGCAGAAAATCCATTGATGCCATCAATAAAGTGATTGTTCCTATCGATAAGACTGAACTACAGTCTCTGATCAGCAAGATTAATTTTATTCGAAGATTCATATCTAATTTATCAGGAAGAATCAAAGCTTTCAGTCCATTGTTGAAGCTGAAGGCCGATCAGGAATTCGTATGGGGAGAAGAACAGCAGTTGGCTTTAGAAGAAATTAAGAAGTATTTGGTAAATCCACCAGTGCTGGTTCCACCTCAACACGGAACCCTTCAGGTTGTATCTATCAGGTGAGGATGAAGTCATTGGGTCAGCTCTAATCCAAGAGTTTGAAGGGAAAGAACGTGTAATCTATTACCTGAGCAGAAGATTGGTAGATGCTGAGACCAGGTATTCGACCATTGAAAAGTTATGCTTATGCTTATATTTCTCCTGTGTTAAATTAAGGCATTATCTGTTAACGGCCGAATGCACTGTTATATGCAAAGATGATGTGGTCAAATATATGTTGTCAATGCCAATTCTAAGTGGAAGAATCAGCAAGTGGATTCTAGCATTATCGAAATTTGATCTGCGCTATGAATCAGCTAAAGCAGTCAAAGGGCAAGTGATGGCCGATTTTATTACTCAGCATTGCAGCATGGTAAACTCTTTAGAGATTGCTCTATGGACACTTTTCTTTGATGGTTCTACGTGTGGAGAAGGAGCAGGCATCGGCATTGTGTTGATATCACCTCAAGGGAAGAAATACGAATTCTCATCGCCGATTGCTACCACATCGACAAACAATCAGGCTGTGTTGAAAGGATTAGAGTTACTTAGGGAAGTCCGTGCCGATGTTGTTGAAATCTTTGGTGATTCAATGCTAGTTATTAATCAGTTAGCTGGAATGTATGAGTGTCGAAGTGAAGTTTTAATCTCGTATTATGAAAGATGTCAACAATTATTGAAGGAGTTTAAATATTTCCGCCTTGGACATATTTCCAGATTGCATAATGAAGAGGCTAATCGGCTAGCACAGCATGCTTCGGGGTACCAACAGATCCAGGAAGTGCTGACATCGGCAACTGACGCCGATGATTGGAGGAAGGAGATTACCAATTACTTGAAGGATCCATCTAAGAAGGTCGAAAGGCGTATAAGGTTTCAGGATACTAAGTACGTACTCCTAGATAATGAGTTATATTATCGAACAATGGATGGAGTTTTGCTCAAGTGTCTTGGTGAAGAAGAATCAAAAAGTTTAATGGGCGAAATTCATGAAGGAGTATGCGGGGCGCATCAGTCGACTTTCAAGATGAAGTTGATAATCAGGCAAAATGGATTTTACTGGCCAACAATACTCGAAGATTGTTTCAAGTATTTTAAAGTGTGTCAAGAGTGTCAAAAATTTAGTAACGTCCAAAGGGCACTCGCGTCGGCAATGAATCTCATAATTAAGCCATGGCCGTTTCGAGGATGGGCTATTGATATCATCGGTCAAGTTTATCCAACGTCAAGCAAAGGGCATAAATTCATCCTCGTTGCCATCGATTACTTTACAAAATAGGTTGAGGCAGTTCCTTTGAAAAATGTGACGACGGCCAACATGATTAATTTTGTGAAGGAGCATATTGTGTATCGATTCGGCATTCCTCAGACCATTACGACCGATCAAGGAACCATGTTCACTTCAGGAGAGTTTGATAGATTTGCCGATGAGATAGGAATCAAGGTTTTAAACTCTTCTCCTTATTATGCTCAAGCTAATGGTCAGGCCGAAGCATCTAATAAAGGGATTATTAAACTCATTAAGCGCAAGATTAAGGAAAATCCCAGGAGGTGGCACACGGTTTTGAACGAGGCCTTATGGTCGTATCGAATGGCCTGTCATGGTGCTACTAAGGTGTCGCCTTATCAGTTGGTATATGGACATGACGCGGTTTTGCCTTGGGAAATAAAGACCGGTTCGAGGCGGATATTTCATCAAAATCAACTGTCGACCGATGATTACAATACACTCATGAAAGATGAGTTGGAAGATTTAGCGGGTCATCGGCTAAAGGCTTTACTCACCATTGAAGAGAATAAGAAAAGAGTTGCTAGGTGGCATGACAAGAAGGTAAAGGTGAAGGAATTTGTTAATGGCGATCTAGTCTGAAAACTGATTTTACCGATTGGGACTAAGAGCGCAAAGTTCGGCAAGTGGTCTCCTAATTGGGAGGGTCCTTATCGAGTAAATCAGTCCGTTCCTGGTAATGCTTATATCCTAGAAACTCTTGAAGGAGAAATATTTCCAAGAGCACTGAACGGTAAATATCTGAAGAGATATTATCCTAGTATTTGGATGGATGCATGAAGAAACGGATATAATATTTGTTCAATAAGGACGTATCGGCGCTACGTTAATATGAAGTTTTACAAGTTGCCGATGCACCACTTTGCCAATGGAAAAGAAGTTTACAAGTTCAGCAGTGAATGAATAGCCGATATCGCACGCAGGAAAATCTGGTTGGCTTCCTCTATTGTCCTCACATCTTCATCGGCATTGCCTTCTACTGGCTTGATTTTCTTCTTAAGAGCCAGTGTCTTGAGGGCTTGGTTGTCCCTTTCCTGCTGAAGAATCTTGATAGCATCAGGCATTTGGGCTTTCTCTTGAGTGACTGTATCCAGGGCTTCTTCAACCTTTTTCAGCTCTGCTAATAAAGCTTCCCTTTTTGCCGATAGTTGGGAAATCTTTTCTTCCAGCTCCATACGGGAGGCTTCCAATTTGCCGATGTCTTTGTGTTTCTCATCGGCAGATTGTTTATACTTCATCATCTCCTCCTGGAGTCATGCCTGGGTAGCTTTGTCGGCAATACGTTGAGCAGCTTTTTGATACTGAAGTTGTCGACTCTCTAGATGTGCGGCTTGGAAGAGTGTTTCTTTAACATCGGCAGGAATCTGGCCTCGGATTGCCTTGAAAGTTGCCCTGGTAGAGTCAGAATCCTGGATTAATTGAGAAGTTTCCTGTTGCAGCAGGGATAGCAGTGTCTCCAGCCTAGATTTGATTTCGGATGATAAGGCTTCGAAGGTTGGGGCAGAGCTTTCTTCGTTCTCTTCATCATCAGGAATATCCCCAATAATAGAGAAAGAGAATAGGCTATGGGGGGAATCTTGCTCCTGAAAGGAAAGAGTTGTTAGCTAAAGGATATGAGTGTCAAAAATTAACTAAGGAAGTTAACTTACTTGCTTCAAGGCAATTTCTCGCCTTTGGCTGGAGGAAGCAACCTGAGATATGATTGTCGATGGCGTTTCCTGCGTTGGTGCCTCGGTTGGTTACTGCTGCAACACCAGTGCCGATGAAGATTCTTGTACAGGAACAATTGCCGGTTGAAGAACAGTTGCCGATAGGGAAGCCTGCGCAGGAGCATCGGGCGATGTCTGGCGAGGCGAGGATGCCGATGACGCGACTGGAGCCGGTGTAAGCCTCGACCATTTTGATTGAGACTCGTCCTCCGATGAAGCCTTACGCTTGTGCTGTAAAATATCGGCATTGGATGGCTGGGGGCATCGGCAATGGATGGTTGAGATGTCTGCGCACTTGGGGCAGTTACCGATGCGACTACTTGGTGCTGTGAGAGAAGCAGATGAGTAAAAGTGTCGATACGATGGTCAGAGTTTAATTTGAGGGGTACCTCTGGAGAATCGTCAAGGATGACAAAGTGTGGCGATGAAGGTGCAGCAGGTGGAGATGAAGGGTGAGTTGCCGATGAGGATTCAACAAATGTAGAACTTGCACCCTGAAATATGAGATCAGTATATCACGGCAATCGGCACACACAGAAGAAAATAAGACAGTTACCTGGAATGTCCGTGCTGAGGGTGCAGCCGTATTCGATGGAGCAGCCATACTTCTGGTCGATTTTGATTTGGAGGAGCTCTTCTTGAAACGACCGCGGCACATCAGAGCATCTAATGAGGGAGCTCTGTGGCCGATTATGGATATTGGGAATATCGGCTGCAGCCTTATAACTTTGCCGCTCTTGCTCAATGTTGGGATTGGGTCATCAACCTGTTGAGAAGAAATTAGTTACCGATAGACTGAAAAAGAGAATTGAAAGAAGTGCAGATGGTCAAACTTACTGCATCGGCAGGTATGGCATGATCAGGGTCGATGAGATTCCAATAGAAGTGAGGAGATGCGAAGAATAGTTGCTCTTTCCACTCTTGCCACCATAATTTGAAAGATTCGGTGACGAAGGAAGCCGGTACCCAATCGGTCAGGTCAACATTAGAGGTGTCGGCATCAGGAGGAAGAGTGACTATCTTGCACCAATCCATGCTACTAGTGATAGTTTCTCTCGGCTTAATCACATCGGCATAGCAGAGTTTGATGGGTAGTTGCCCGAAAGCTAGTTGTCTTGCTACTACCGATGGATTGTAGAACTCATATGTAGTATTGATGTTCTTCCCACTTCTAAACATGTTGACCGGGATGGCACGAGGGGTGATCATTGCATTGAGGATCTCAGCGTCTTTATTCAAGGCATCATCGGCAAAGTTGAAGAGCAGTTGGAACCTTGCTTCTTCATCAATGTAAGGGACCTAGGCCCGGAGCTCAGGAGGAATGCCGACGTAAAGCTTTTGGAAGAAATTGCCGATTTAGGTTCTGCTTGCCTCTGCCCCTGGAAGTACTGCTAACGCTTCTCCAAAATTGAGGGGGGCGTGTTGCCGATTCATCTTCCCCAAGTTGGTACTCTTCAGGGAGATCCCGGGGGAATTGCTGGGCGAATAAATCAAAGTGAAGGTACTTGTGCATATGTGCATTCAGCCATATGTTGATGAACCACCAAGGACCTCCCAGATTGCCGATGGACTTGTCTTGTAACAGCCTTTGTGAAACTTGGTGGAGGAGATGATAGACTGAACCGAGAAGGTATCGGCCAAGAGGAAGTTTGACGCCATTAGCTAACATCTCTGCTGCAGATAGATGCATATTGGTTGGTCCAACTGTTCTGCCGCAGAAGATGAACTTTTCTAGCCACATATTCAGGAAAGCTGAATGCTCCCTCTGACTGACCGATCCAGATTTTTGATATTCCTTGATGTACCCAATCCAGCCGCCGATGTTTCGGGTAGTCAGTCGATATTCAGGTTTCCTTTGGAACAGAGTGTTGTCATCAGCAGTTGATATGTCTAGGCCAGTGAGCATAAACACATCGGCAAGAGTTGGAGAGACTAGTCCATGTTTGAATACGAAGGCGTTCATGGTGTCAGACCAGAAGTAAGAGGCAGCAATCAACATTGATTCGTTCTTCTCCATATCAGCAATGGACAGTCTGATGCATTGATCTAATCTACGTTCTGACCAATAAACCTCCATTGACCTGGCGACCCTCAAGTACCAGTCTTTTCATCCTTTGGTGATCTTTGGCCAAGATCGGAAAGTATCGGTCCAAAGTTCTAAGTTAAAATTTTGAGCTTTGAAGGGGATGCGGTTGGTTTCCGCGTTGATGATGTCGGTCGGATCTGGATTCCCCATTAGACCTAGGCAAATTATTCGGTCTCAGTGCGTGGGGATGATGAGCTTATTGCAAAGTTCCTAGATTAAAGGTCAAGGAGGAAGATAAAGAGGAGTCCTAGGCTATGCGGAAAAGAAGAGAAGAAAGATCAAAAGATGAATGGAGAAGAAAATTAACCTTGGGGACGTTGAAGTTGACAGCCATGGCCGCGGATGAAGCCGAGAAGAGCGAGGAATGCTAATGGAAGATTGCCGCTGAGAATGCCACCAGTCGAGTTCGCCGGAAGACTGCTTGCTGATGTCGCCGTCGGAGAGAGAAAATGCTAGGGTTGAATCGAGAGTGAAGGATAGGCCGCGACGGAGGAAGTGTTTTATGGGCCCATTGATACAGGGTTTTTATGGCGGCGTGCGCAATGTTTGAGGGGACGTTCAGGCGACTCAGCAGTGGGTAATCATGACTTGAAGAAAATTTTGGTGCATAAAGTATTTTATACTCTAAAATTGGGGGGCATGTGTTGACATCGTTTTTCGGCACGTGTCAGTAAGAATCGGAAACTGAGCTAATCGGCAAAGGATTGGTTATTATTTTGTCTTCGGCATTGCTTTTGATGTTGCCGATAAATGGTTGCCAATAAAGGGTGGATTGGTCTGAGTTGTTACCGATAAGGCTGAAGAGCTATTACCGATGAGACTGGCGGGAAGCTAGAGGATTGCTGCCGATGAAGCTGAAGAGCTATTGCCGATGAGACAGGCTAGAGATTAGAAGATTGTTGCCGATACCAGAGAGTATGCCGATGGAAAGATAACTTCATCATGACAGAAATGGACAGAGGATCGGCATCATATGAGCTTATGATTTTCATAGTATAGTCTGAGTCCAGTTCCTATACGAGTTTTATGTCTTTCCTTTAGAGATAGAGTTCGTATAAGGAGTAAGTTTATTTTTCTATATTTAAGCTTTTCGTATTCAGTTAGGATTCTTCGAATAGTAGAATATAAATATATGCCGAAGGGCATTGTAATGAGCATCCAAGCATTAATAAATAAATCTACTTTTTATCGCAATTTACTTCTACCAGCACTTTACTTTTCGACGACTTCGTCAAGTATTTTCTCTTTTTCAACGAGTTCTTTCAAGAATCGACGGGCTGCATCAACTTGATCTCCGGCGACCTTACAAGTTCCGCGTCTACCGAGCACGACTCAGGCTTTGACTTCCGGGCGTATCGCTGTCGTCTCGTCTGATCTGTTCAAGAGTTATCGAATATATTCTGAGCTTTGACGTCCGGGCGTATCGCTGTCATCTCGTTCGGTTTTTATTCAAATTATCATCCTTGTCGATTAACAGGTCAAATCGACTGGCACGCTTCGGATATCGAATTTGGGTATTAGCGCGGTGTGTTTGCAGATAGAACTTTGCATCAACAACTGTGCTAGAAGATTATTTTGTTGGATAAACTGAAGCTGCTCACTGATAAGAGCTACTAGCACGGTTGGTTCGCTTAGTCTGCTTTTGCCAGTTGCAAATTGCATTATGGACAGAGTAGCTAATCATGAATTATTATTTGATCATTTGTCTTTATTGTACCAGTCCCATAGTAAGCATGCAAGAAATCAAGTAGGTAAAACAGCGAAATTGGATAGATCATCTGCTTGAGTATTGCAACAGTCTTGTCGTTTTGAGACATCAACCACACATATTTCAGACAACATTCTTGTTTCATGGACTTGTTCTCCATCTGTCAATCATCGTCTCAATTAGCCCTGTGTAAAGACGCGCTCTGATTTTTTTAATAAAGAAAAGTAATCTAGCCTCGACATTCATGCATTAACAACCAAATAGTACTGACGCTACAGAGAACAAATATTCATAGGAGTCACGCGAAGAAAGCTAAAGTTAGTTAAAATTCCAATCGTGTTGCTAAATCTCCAACCAAAATAAAAAAATAAAAAGATCTCCATAACAGTGACTTCCAACTTTTTAAATCCCATCTTCAAATCTTCTCTCTCTTGCTCTTTAAAGAGCACCGATCAACTTCTTATCCGTGAAAATGACTCGCGTGAAAGAATTAGTTACAGTTTCATTAAAAACCGCATCATTTCTACTCAACCAAATGACCCAATATAGAGTAGCTGTACCAACTTAACATGGGCTCTGATGATCTACCCATATGAGCATGCATCGTTTCATATATACATGTAAATCAGTAAATTATCTTGGCGCCGATGCAATAGAAGTGAAACCATCGTAATAGCAAATAGAAAACAACACATAATCACTAACCTTTTTTTTCACCAAAATTGGATCACAGTTGACTGTGTGTGGGAGAACAATAGTCGAATATTGACTCTGTGACACTCGCAAAAACTATATATATCATAAATTTACTAATATTCATAACTGATGAAATTTACTAATATTCATGATTTGGTTCCAGGCACACCAGTTAAATTGTTAGAAAACAATTCGCTTGCTAATCGCCCATCGGGCTGCTGCGCCGACGTTCATTACGTCCGTGCTCGTGCTCGTGCTCCCCACCCCCGTCCCACTCCCACTAGGACAGGACCCGACCGGACCTGTGGCAGTTGGTTGGCAGCGTCGGGGCCCACGCCCATCCCCACCCCATTCCCAACCGGCACGAACCGCCACTTCCCCACACGCCCCCTCGTCTCGTCTCGTCTCGCCTCGACACCACCCCGCGCGCCACGGCCCCGGCCTCGCTGCCCTGCCTGCCCTGCACTGCGCTGCTCCGCGTCCTCTCCTCTCCTCACGCTCCCCGCCCTCCCCACAGCGACGCGCTCCCCGCGGCAACCGGGCGTCCCCAGGTCACGCACGCCCAATGCCCAGCGCGCGCGGTTTATGGGCGGCCAAGCCCGGTCCCTCCTCCGCTGGCTCCGTCGCCACCGCTCCCGCCGCGTCTCCTCCTCTTCCTCCTCCTTCCAGCTGACCTCCTCCAACAACAACAACGACAGCACCGCCACCAGCGGAGACCTCCGCGCCCGCTCGCTCCCGCACCCGCACCGCGCCGAGGAGGAGGAGAAGGATCAGGTTGAAGAAGAAGAGGAGGAGCGGGAGGCCGGAGAAGAGATCGCCGCCGAGTCCGCCGAGCCCACGTCTGAGGTGTGCATTGTCTTGGGGGATCCGGAGCCGGGTGCAGGACCGCAGCCGCTACTCATGGATCCGAGCAAAAAGGTGGGTCAACTCAACAACGTCCTCGTGATCGCGATCCTTGCGACTTCCCTGTCCCATCTGCTTCTGACGTGGTGTTTGGATCCGTCCGCTGACCACTATACCCTCGTGGTGGGTCACGAGATTCCTAATGGTGGCGGTTACCGTTTCTTATTGAAGTGGTGCTGGGCAGGCCGAATTCATCGAATGATCTTGTTCTTGCGCGTTCTTGACGGTTCTTTTCGATCCGCATATATAGTTGGGTTCAGAGATGGTGCTCTCAATGGGGCATCCGAATGATGTTTCGATAACGGTGTGCTCAAATCGTCGTACTATATCAACGCTAGCTGTCTCTGTTGGAGTCCTTGAATCCAAAACGCGTGGCAGTTTAAGGAAACGGCTTGTGCTTTATGAAAAGAATCGTACAACCTGCAGTACTGCCTTTGGAAGATTCATGGGCCCTGCGCTTCGACTGCTCCGTGGCCTTTTCCTTGTCCCTGTCAGTAAAAACTGAGAATTGGTTAAATTCAACAGTAGTTTGGGAAGTTGCAGTGTTTCTTGTTGACTTTTCTTGAGGTACTGTTGTTTTCCAGCTTACTGTTGGTTTGGGAACAATAATCTTCAGTGTTGACTGTTATCCTCTAATGCAAACTAAATCCATGTAGGTTCATGCCTGATCTGCGCATGTTGTATTGTCTATTTCTTTTGAAGGTGTTGTGTTGTCTATTAGATTTAGAATGTTGGCAGTTCACACTATTCAGTATTCGTAAGTTGAACTCTTTTGCCCCCTTTCAGGAGTCTGAATTCTTCACCGAGTATGGTGAAGCAAGCCGGTATCAGGTCAGTGAAGTCATTGGCAAAGGGAGCTATGGTGTTGTGGCTGCTGCCGTCGACACCCTGACTGGTGAGCGTGTGGCTATCAAGAAGATTGTTGATGTCTTTGATCACGTCTCCGATGCAACTCGCATCCTTAGGGAGATCAAGTTGCTCCGGTTGCTGCGTCACCCAGACTTAGTGGAGATCAAGCACATTATGCTTCCTCCTTCGAGGAGGGAATTTAGGGATATCTATGTGATCTTTGAGTTGATGGAGTCGGATCTCCATCAAGTAATAAAAGCAAACGATGATCTCACAGCAGAGCATCACCAGTTCTTCTTGTACCAGCTGCTCCGTGGGATGAAGTACATTCATGCAGGTTGTTAGACTCCACATTGAGGGGACTCTTGTTAATAGTTTGTTAGTTCTTGTGAGTTGGTTTCTATGCTTGTTCTATAAGTCTTGGTTTTGCAGCAAGTGTCTTCCATCGGGATCTTAAGCCCAAGAATATTCTAGCCAATGCTGACTGCAAGCTGAAGATTTGTGATTTTGGCCTTGCCCGTGTTTCATTCAATGACACCCCATCAGCCATTTTCTGGACGGTAGCCATTTTGATATTGTTGAGCAAAATTATATATGTTGAACTGTCAAAACTTGATTTTCTTATGATGTAGCATCTTTTTCTGTAGGATTATGTGGCCACTAGATGGTATCGAGCTCCAGAATTGTGTGGCTCCTTCTTTTCAAAGGTGGTGTGTTTCACCATAGCTTCATTTTTGCGATCAACATATCATCGTATTTTTCCTCTGAAATTGTTACATTAGTTTGATAAGTTTGATCCAATACAGCGATACTGGTTCCAGATTATCATCTATTGTTGAGGTTACCCTTAAGCATAATTTTGAGTTCCTGACTTCAACAGACTGTATTTATATTGGCTAACTTCCCTGTGTGCAACATGATTTATCCTTTTATTTTTAGAGTTTGTACTACTTTTGCAAGACATCTGGTTCAGATATTTTAATCAATATGTTGTGGTGTCCTTTCTTTTGACAGTATTTAATTATAATATGCATGTTTTTCTTCCCAACAATTTCCGAAAGAAAAAAAAAACTCCACTCCACTTCTCAATGCCCCTTTCATTAAAATGTGAATATTGAAGATAGAGGCATGTTTTACATGCAGATTTAATGCTGCAGAATTGGATGTGTATTACTTGAACAATGTGTACATGGTGTGGAATTGATGTCTCTGCTTGTTTTACAAATTTTATAGAATCACAAGGTTCTGAATCTGGCATTGACTTTTGCAGTACACTCCTGCCATTGATATTTGGAGCGTAGGGTGTATATTTGCTGAGTTGCTCACAGGGAAGCCACTCTTTCCAGGGAAGAATGTTGTGCATCAGTTGGATCTTATGACTGATCTACTTGGTACACCTTCAGCAGAGTCTGTCTCCAAGGTATGCTCACTCGTTACTTGTGAGACCTTCCATCTGATTTCTTCCATAGTTTTGTTTTTTGTATTTCAGGCATTGCTAGGTACAGAACTTGAATAACATGCTCAATCTTTCATTGATAGTGCACAGTTACTAGCTTACTAATTGTTCATTGATATTTATTGTCTTTTCTTCTGGGGACTATTTCACTATGCCTCTTTAAACAAGTGTTTCAATGTTACCAGAAAGTACAAAATTCTGCACCAATTGACATCAATATTCAACAGCAACAATCTTTTGCTATTCCTCTAGATTATGTTGGAAACGAAATATCAACTGATGGATGACACAAAATCATATGTCATACTCATACACTAAACTATTGAACCATTGCAGATAAGGAATGAGAAAGCTCGACGATACATGAGCAATATGAGGAAAAAGCCCCGGGTTCCCTTTACAAAAAAGTTTCCAGGGATAAATCCTATGGCTCTCCGTTTGCTTGAACGTCTTCTTGCTTTTGATCCTAAGGAACGGCCAAGTGCTGCTGAGGTAGGTCTAGTTGATTCCAATTTTTGTTCACCACAAAGATAAATTTCATCTTTTACACATCCCTGGTTGGTGCAGAAGGTAGAGATTACCCCCTTTATCTAAAAATGTTTCACCTTTGAAATGCTGGATAGTTGATTGCTCCAAACACTAATCCACGTTATTTCAGGCTCTGACAGATCCATACTTTAATGGATTAGCAAATAATGAACGTGAACCCATAGCACAACCTATCTCGAAACTTGAATTTGAGTTTGAGAAGCGGAAACTGGCCAAGGATGATGTCCGAGAATTAATTTACCGAGAGGTACTATTGCTCAATTATATTCTTGACATCATTGTAGAGCTGCTTCTTTCATTAGTTTCCTAACTCTTGTTACCTCTCTTTAGATTTTGGAGTACCATCCTCAAATGCTAGAAGAATACCTACGCGGAGGAGACCACAACCAGATGTCCTTCATGTATCCAAGGTGGGGTCCACTTTTTTATTTAACAAACACACATGCACTAAACTCTTCGCTGAGTATAGTAGTTGCCTAGTTATATATAATATGAATCATATGATTGATTCAGTGTTTATTGGGAGTATAACTCTGATGTCTGTGCATGGCAGTGGGGTGGATCGCTTTAGGCGCCAATTTGCTCATTTGGAAGAAGGTACTGCCAAGGGTGAAAAACCCAGTCCACAACTGCGACAGAATGTTTCTTTGCCAAGGTTCTCATCAAAACTGACACTTTCTTTTCCTTAACCATGTCCTATTTTTCTATCATCTTTTGGCCCTTCTTAGTTTTTCACTTATCTTCTTTTTTTCGAGAACTTTTACAGTCAGAGGAGGTTCAATTGGTTATTCATGTAGAGCATGCGTAGATACAGTAGTTAAAATTCCATTAAGCACAATTCCATTAAGGTCCCTGTTATCATAGTAGTTAAAATCTACTTGCGTTATGATTTTTTTCATAAAATAGTTAAAACTTATATTGTTAGTCTATATAAAATTTTAAATATTGATAGTCAAAGCTAAAACTTTTGACTTAGGAGAAACCTAAACAGGAGTAAGTGCTTGAACTAATAATCTTTGTATCTTATCTCAGGGAAAGAGTAATTGGCAATAAGCATGGAGATGGCAATGCAGATGATAAGCTAGCGCATGCCTCAGTGACGGATGGCATCAGCCAACCGGTCTTGAGTGCGAGAAGTTTGATGAAGAGTGAAAGTATCAGTGCCTCCAAGTGTATTGGTGAAAAACCAAAGCATGTCCAAGATGTAAGTACAGCAACCACATCAGTTCATAATTTCTTCATATTTAGGATACATGCTTATCCATATTTTCTTATGGGCTAAGATTGCCAGTAGCTTTGTTATTTGATGTAGTGAACTGATGTTTGAATCTAACCTGTACTTTTCCAGGAGGAAACTGTTTTGGAGAGCGTGGATGAAACAGTCGATGATGTGACGAAGAAAATCCCTCAACTGAAAACCTGATTTTTCCCAAGTTCACTGGAGCAATGAATAGCTCGTAGTATGGCACGTTAGGTTCTCAAGTTGAGGATGGGCCTACGGCAAAGGGTCTATAGCCAATGAGACCACAAGTTCTTATGCCAGTAAATCTGTTGTGATGTAAATTTTCTTTTTGTACTTCGTGACTGCATACAACCTATGTCTGATTGAATGGCTCCTCATGTTTTCCTTTGTGGAGCCATCACCATATCCTGTAAATTTTCAGTTGAAAGTGAATCTTCAAATGTAACATATTAATTTGTGTGGTTTTGTATCCAACTGGATATTGGATAATGATAGCTGTATATACGAGGAACTATAGCTAGCTGCCTAGCTGCAAGCATATCTCTCAAGACTTCACACATATAAACGCATAGTAGTGCATCTTAATTCTTAACCCAGGAAGATAACTCATATAGCTTCCATTATAATTTATAAATAAGGAAAAATACAATACAGAGGAGTATAAGCACAAACTGTAGGCAACACCCTCGACACAAAACTCTTCATTGTCTTCTCGCAAGCAGCAGTAGCAAAGAGAGGTAGCCTCCACAATCATGCTCGGAAGATACGTATCAGCAAGAAACGCCACAAAGGCCTACATATAAGCCACAAAAGAAGCCCGGCCCAAGATATGCAGCAAAAACACCGATGAAAGACCCCGCTCATCTTTCCCTCCTTTTTTATTTGACGGTCAACGGGGGGAGGCGTTCCCCAGCTGATTATATTATATGGCCCAAAACGACCCCTGTGATAAGGGAATTTACATTTGGTTGACAACATCACTAGGACGGTGATGGTAAAACTGAAAAAAGAAAAGGGTGTAGCGCTAAGCTTGTCTAGCCATTTCAAAAGCTTGACACCACTGATCAACTACGTGCTTCTTCTTCCTTGGAAATTTGAATCTCCATTGTTGAGCTGCCGTTTTGCAAGCTTGAAAATAAATTTCGTTTGGCCAGCCCAAAATGGCGCCAAATAAATTTCTCGATACAGCTCCAATCGACCATAGACCAGTGCCGGCGAGGACAGAAGAGAGCCCTCGCCGATGTAGACTCCAGATGCAGCGAACACCACCCTCAGGCATCTCATCAGCGTTTGAAGAACATCACCCTCATTCCAAACTGTTGAGAAATCAACACCTCTAACCTTGACGTCGACTTTCTAGAAGTGATATCAAACTGAAGTGATACCACTTCTTCTGTTGACCCTTAAACTCATATTACTATAAGGAGACCTTCACACCGACACGAGAGACCGACTCTTTATCAGGGAACTCAAACCTTTATTTACTTGCTCACAACTTGATACAAGACTCCCTACACTCTTTATGTGGCTATCCTAGACACTTCTACACTATCATGGCAACCTCTCCATCTCCTACCTTATGCCTATGTCATGGTATGTCTTTTTTTGTGGTAGTATATTAGGAGGGAGGGGAATACCTCTATTTATAGGTGCTCATGACCCTTGTGGTGCTGCCATGTGGCAACTTCCACACTCTTCCTTATAAATATCTATCTCTAGAATTTTTCTACCATACAAAATATCCAAGTTTCTAGAGTATTTCTAAGTTGCCATAAAGCATGGCAACTCTATGCTCTTCACATCTCCAAAGTCTTCTAAAAACTTCTCATCTTACCGTGATATTATCCTTATATATGAAAAAGTCTCTTATTATTTTCAAAACCTTCTAAAACTTTCCAAATATACATTGCATATTTCAACACAACCTACATCGCCACTGCCGGGGGGGGCACACTGGGGATCCACGTTCTACCCCTCCTCAGGCTGCGGGAGCTAGGCTGCTCGAGCTTGAGAGTTGATATCACGGAGCGACGGAGATGAGAATGAGAAGATAGCAAACTAACATCGACCCCTTACTGTTTCTCGATGATCGCTGCTTCTTGCTTGCATCTCTTAGCTAGAGCCTCAGACGCGTGATCTCCTCATAGGCGTGAGTGATGTCTGCAGGCCATGGCCGTGGCACGTGCCAGGCTGTTCGGCTGAACATAAGCCGGTTGATTTTTAGCTTCTTTCGACTTATTGTCTCTCGCAAGATACTATTAAATCAGTCATAATCAGCCAGGCATCGAGCCGAGGGCAGGAAAGGAGCTGCTGGCGTGGGGTGGTCTGCCGCTGACTCCAGATGATTGGTGAAGAGATGCAGGCAGGTAAGGTACTGTTGCTATTATCAATCGCCATTCCATCCTTCACGCCCAGTAAAACTTCACTATAGTTTGCATAGGAAAGAAAGCCTTTCCAGAGGAAAGGACCGCCTCTTTCCTCCCATCAAACATAGGCTGACGTAAGGAATCTCATTCCTTTGTAATTCTGAATGAAATTGGCTGACATATCAAGTGCTTTCATAATGATGGCCGAGGAAATATCGACAAGTAACAACAAAGTTAAACAGCCAGGAAACTGAGGTAACCAATTCATAAGATAGAAAAACTCTGGTTCACCAGTAAACCCCAACCAGCATAGCAATCTACGGCTGAATACAAAATATGAAGACAGAAGCTGTCTTTCCAGTAACTTCCGACATAAAACAAGGTTAAATTCTAAACATGACTCTGGTTTTCGTTTGGTTCCACTGCCCAAAACAATACTCTGATGACTGCGCAGCTTAATCGAAGAGGCTGAAGCCCATGTCCTGCAGATAAAACAATCAACATAGTCAAGTCTCTGGATACATGTAGTCGACGGCATCTAGATGGGATTCAAGTGCGAAGGCATTAGAGCTTTGAAAGTAGTATTCTGCTCACGGTGATTATATCAGAACATAGTTCAGCACTGCTGATCTCATAGTAAAAAAAAATTGTGCGGCCAGAATGGGAGAACAATGATCTTACATCATCACTTTCTTCCTTCTCTTCCACCTTCTCCTCTTTCTTCGCCTCAGCTGCAGGAGCGGCGCCGCCAGCAGCAGGGGCAGCTGCCGCAACAGCTGCACCGCCGCCAGATGGGACTGAAGCAAACTTCTCCCTTCCTGCGGCAATGAGCTCGGTAATGTCCTTACCGCTCAGTTGGGACAGCAGGAGTTCCATCCTTTCATTGTCAACTTCACAGCCAACTGCAATATGTACAAGTAGGAATGATAGGATTAGATGCTTCTGATACATGTCATGCGTCAAGCAAACAAGCACAAAAAGAAAACTGTGGATACAGGATCACTATTGTGATAAATACACTACCAACACAAATGAAACTGTGCTACATAATTATTAAGCATAGGGTAACATAAGAAATCAGAATCCCTAAATTCAAGAAGCAGGTAATGCTATTGGCAGAATTGAGTCTTTTCCATAAAGAGATGCAGAGTTATCTGCTGGATGTGTTGCACTCCTTAAAATGATGGTTAACTGTTTACCTGATTCCAGAATGGCTGTCAAGTCCTCAGCTGAGGGGCTGGAGTTCCCAGCGAGGACAGCAAGCAGGTAGGCAGCAACGAACTTCATCCTGCACAAACCATCAGAAATCATCATATCAGTAATTTCCCAATTTTTAGCTACATGACCAAAATCATCATATCAGTTAATTCCTAATTATTAGCTACATGACCGAGTGGGGTGAGGTATGAATTGGTAATAAAGCAACAGACCCAGGAATCTAAAGCAAATCAACCTAAAATCAAATTATCTGAGTACCATGAATCTATTATCTGTTACATGAAAAAAAAAACTCAAGCACTAATATATGATAACAACAACGATGTTGATGGTATCAAACAACAGAAAAATACCAAGCAGGAAAATCGAACAGAAGCTCATGGCCACGAGTAACTAATAACTATGGTGAAAACACTAGAATATACTTTGTACAGACCACTACAAGTCAACATACACGCTTAAGGACCAGAGCAAATCTCAACAAGGCCCTCCTCAACTAGAGATCTGAGGCAAGAAGCCTTCAGGAATCAAGGACATGTTATAAATGGTTCAAGAATTCATTAAAATCGCAATATGAGAACCCAACGCGGACAAACAGCATCTCATCCTAGCAACGACCACAGTAGCAGGGGCCGGATCTAGTTTTCCATACGAAAGATGATAAGATGCCCTTGCAAGCCCATTGCAGACCTTAACCCACAAACATAACTGCTAAATAACCATGCCCTAGCATCCGACACCAACCGTTCCACACAGCAGCCGTCGCTACTCAGATAGTCAGATCCTTTGGGCCACACTACATGGCCGAGGCAACTAGAAACAATAGTAGAAGAAGCAACGATTCGGAACTTACTTGATCTCACGCGCTCCGAGAACCCGATCGACTGCGAAAACCTGGAACAATCAAACAAGCGGAATGAACGTCAGCGGCGATTTGCCGGAAGATTTGCCAAGGGGACTATATATTATAGTAGGAAGAACGGGACGGAGAGGAGCGCGCCGCCACCTCAAGGAGGGAATGCCGAGCTGCTAGGGTTTTCGCGTGGGGAGGAGACGGCTGGGAGTTTTGGTAGCCTTATATTGCAGATCACGGGCCTTCTGGGCCTTAGTAGGCATAATATTTTACTGGGCCTGTACTGCAGTCGCATGTTCTTTGACCCGGGCTGCAGCCCTCTCCCTTGTTCATAAACCACAGAGAGAATTAGAAAAATGGCCTCAAAAAACTTACGATTAAGAAATTGGTTTTAAATTTTTTAAACTTAGAAACCTGGTCTCAAAATTAATTTTTTTTAAAAAAATAGCCTTCCTTCAGGTCTGTGAGGTAAATCCGTTAGTTTGGACACTGAGCGAAAAGACCACTTTGTCCTCATCTTTGAAAATTCATAACTGGAGTTTGGTAACTCTAATTTTGGTGAACCAAATTTTGCTGTGCTTCTTGAGATGTCTAGTTTCTATTAAAAATACAAAATTAGTCATATTCTATAGAATTATTTATTTGGTAACTTCAAAAATATATGTGATTATATGTGTGGTTATGTGAAATATATATATGTGCGGCTGTGTGCTTGAAATTTGTGAATATATACAATAAATGAACAAAACTGGTTTTTCTTTTTTTCTCAGGGATAAAATGGTCTTTTTACCCTCAAAGTTAACACCGTTAAGGGCCAACACCGTTAACATTCGTGGCTCGGGCGGCCTGTTGCGCGGGGACGGCGCGGGTCGCGCGGGGTCGGACTCGAGTTCGCGGCCGAGTCGGAGGTGGAAGGAAACGATGCGGGGTCCACCTGTCGGCGACAGCGAGAGAGGGAGGCGGACGCGGG
>CM041641.1:2572611-2590160 GCA_023333625.1 Bothriochloa decipiens | reverse complement strand
TATCTCAAAAAAAATTTATTAAAAACTAAAATTAAAATTTTTTTTGATAATAATAATTATTTAATATAAATATTTATATATTTTAATATGTTAACAGTTTAAAAACGTGGATTACTGAGGAAACCAGAATTGCATATTTATCGTGAAGAAGGGAGTACCGTACGTACTACATACTGCTCTACTGATACTTCTGGTCGGGTTCGTGCGTTGGTTCTATTCTAAACAACAGCTGCAGACTACTGTACTAAAATACTATAAAACACGAGAGCTACTGTATACTATAAAACACGAGAGTGTCGGCCTGGTGAGGAGAACCTCCCTGCTGTACTACGTACGGAGTACGACTCTACGAAACTACGCGCATTATACTGTAGATTGAAAGAAGCTGCGAGCCTGGAGAGCCAGGTTTCTGTGTGATTCTTGGTGCAAGTGGAACAAAAAAAAAAGTCACAGATTCATACATTAGCATAGAAATTGTATAGGACTACAGTACGCCGTAGATGGTTTTCGTGAAGGAAATCAGACATGGAAAATGCAGCAAAGCGTAACATAAAACCGCCGAACGAACAAAAGCTAGACGAGCTACGCCAAACCAAAGGAATGGTACAGGCCCACCATGCATAAAAGCAGGCAAGAACTCTTTTGAGTCTTTTGAGAGCAACATGGCGAGCTGTCCTGCCTCCCCAACGTGACATGTTTTCGTCCCAAAATTCGACCGCCGAATACACGTACAGATTCCTAGTCGTCGTAGCGGATAATATTGCACGTACTAAAATATTTCACAGAAAGAAATATAAGTCTTTCTCCGTTGCCCTCTTTCTTCACAATCGAGAATTTTTGTGCTCTTACTTCATGAATTTCATTCACAAAACACGACGACGACGACGAAGAAAAGTTCAGTTGAATCAGACGCGATGAAGCTAGTAAAGTAATACGGGCTATTTTATTTTGCATTACATACACACCATATGCAGAACAAGGTGCCACTACTACAACTATTCAGCTTCAGAGTTCAGAGCCATTACAAACCTGATGAAACTGCAGACTCTACCATCTATCACCATTTGATCACCACAAGAAACCACAAAATCATTTTCATGTCCATCCCCATTTCCATCAGCTACTTCGCTTGATTGAAGCTACCAGCTACCACCACCTAGGTGCCTAATCCATTTTTCACAGCTTGGCATGCACAAAAAAGAACAGGGAGGCGTGATCGACACAGCAGGGTGTGCCAGCGCCATCGGCTATGGCCGATCAGACTCTGAGGAGGTAGACGCTGAGCTCGGGCCCGCCATGGCCACCGCCGCCGCCGCTGCTGTTGTCCGGGTTCATCATGTAGAATGCCTCCGAGTCGCGGGACCCGACGACGCGCTCGAACTTTGCGCGCATGTACATGACGTCGCCCTCGCCGCCGCCGCAGCTGGCGGCGGGGATGACGCCGGCGCCCATGGACACGGGCTCCAGCGCGCGGAGCACGCGCCAGTCCGCGGCGCCGCACTCGCGCCGCACCGCGTACCCGCAGCTCTTGCCGTTGCAGTAGGCGCGCCACACCGTCTCCTCCACCAGCTTCTTGCCCGGGGCTGTCCCCGCCGCCGCCCCCGGGGAAGGCAGCGCGGCGGAGGAGCCCTTGGCGCGCTCGCACTCCAGCGCGATGCGCACCAGGCCCGAGGCCATCTCGCGCACCAGGGCCGCCGTGGGCGCCGCCAGCTCCAGCAGCAGCGCCGGGCACGCGCGCGGGTCCACCTGGAACGCCAGGTGCACGTGGCCGCGCCGGTGGCCGTACAGCGTGCCGGTGAGCCGCGCGCCGAGCCCCACTTGCCGGTGCCGCCCCGCCACGGCGTTGGCCAGCGCGGACCGCAGGCGCGACACGGCCGTCCGAACCTTCCTCCTCCTCTGCCCCGCCGCCGACGTCGCCTGCGGCCGCGGCGGAGGCTGGTGCAGCGCCGGCGCCCGAGACTTCAGCGGGGGGGACACGACGAAGCCCTCGGAGTGGAAGGACGGGCAGGCGGAGGAGAAGGCCATGGTCGCCTCGTCATCGTCCTCCGCCTCCGAGCTCTTCATGTAGTCCTCGTCCCCGAACGTCGCGGCGCCGTGGCTCTTGCTCTTGCCGAGCACAGGCCACTTGAAGTGCCGCCTGGAGAAGGACAGCGAGTCGTGCAGGTTCCTCGCCGTGATGGTTCTCATGGTGCTGCGGTGCGGCGCCTTGCTGCCTTCTCTTTCTCCTACCTTGAGCTAACTCAAGCTTTCTTGAAGCAGGCAAAGCGAAGCAGAGGAATGCAATGTAGTGTGTGTTGGGCTGTGTGCTGCGAGGTTATTATATTCAAAGCTGAGCTGAACGGTAGGAGTACGCTGCTCTGCTACTCCCACTCTCGTTTCTAGCCACCCCTGTCCCTGCACCACACCGTAGTCCACAGCGCTAGGGCTTTTGTACTGGGGAGGAGGCCGGTGAGCAGAACCCACCAAAACTGAGAGAAAACAGGACAGAGGAGGAAGATGAGAGAGAGGAGTGTGGCTGCTTGTGGGCTGTGGCCGGCGGGCCCTGCAGGTCTGGCCCTTGTTTCTTTTTTCAGAGGAAATGGTAGACAAGAACTGAGATTGTGGCAGCAGGGGCAGGATTGAGGAATTTATGGTTTGATTAGATAATTGGGGCCCTGAGATTGCGTGTATAGGTGTGACAGAGAGTGACAAGAGAGAGGAGGGACCGCGCTTGCTGGAGGGGATTGTTAACTTAATTCGTGAGCACCTGTGAATGCGATTATGTTAGTGGATGACAATTATGTCTGATGAGGTTTAGTGAATGTGAATGTGATTCCTCAGAGGTTTCTTCTGTCTCCAGGTTCTCAGCGGTTTTTATGGGCAGCGGATTAGAAAACAGCTACTGTCTTTTATGTTCCGAACAAACGAAGACTTTGATCGCCTGATTAGTACTATGGTTGTCTGCTGATTTCTTACGGAGAAGAGTAAACGTACGTATACAATGCTACATACATAAGCGTAATGCCTTCATTTGTCAGGGTAAGCAAATTCTCTGATCGGCGTCTTCAGGCTTAGTACTGTTGGAGTATACACTCTATAAGCACGTCTTAGTCAGTGACCACTGCTGGGCATTGACATGCTGAAAACTACGTTAAGGATCGAAGCGTCTTTGTCAGAAACACAAGCGAAACCAACGCAACTAATGAAGCATCTTCCTTTAAATACGGGAACGGATGGGCACGCGACATGCAGCGCCCCTTCACCTAACTGTACCGAACTGAAAGCTCATAGTCACAGCTGCTCTTCTCCTCCCAGTGCGACCGTGCGAGGACGAGCACAATAAAACTGAAAACAACACAGTGAACTGAGAATAAAACTGAAAGCAACACAGTGGAACTGAGCGAGCACATTTCTCCATTACCAAAGAAAAGGATTTCTTGGTAGCCTGGCTGTCAAGGCATCAATTCCAGAGTTTTTTGGGCATTTCATTTCACTACAGATTGTTTCATCTTCGTGGCTCTGTTTTCAGAGCGTTTCTTAAACAGAATCTTTCTCAAGATCGACGAGCTGATAAACACGCTACTGTAACATGCAATTCCGAGTCCTTTTCCTTTCAATCGTGTACGGTGTGCACCTTTACTCTTTCTTTTGAACGGGGAGTGAGTGAGAACGTGAGATCCAAAGTCCCAGCTGAGAGACTGATGAGGGCGCCTGCGTCTGCGGCTGCGGCGGCAGATTGCAGGACCAGAACAAGCAAGACGACGGGCGGAGGAGAGAGCAGCGGCGGCGGCAGAGGGAAAGCAAGCACGCAGCCAACAGAGGAGAGGGCCGTTGCTGTTTTTTTTGCTCTGCCAAAGCTGAGCTGCTTGGGGATCGGCGCCACGCGAGGCGGGTCCCAAAGGTGCGGCTAAATTACAAAAGCGAAAGCTGCTGCCGTGCTGCCGGCCTGCCGCTGCGCTTGCTTGCTTTGACCAGGGTCCAGGGCCATGGCCGCTGCCCTCACCGCCACAGCCCACAGGTGGCAGGCAGGCCACCCACTGCCTGCCACTGCCAAGCAGGGGACCGACGCCGCGACGGCGACGGTGCGTGGCGGCAAGGGACCGGATCGGAAGCGCCAGACGCCGGCGCCGGCGCAGGTCGTGTCCAGGTGAGGACGTGATATGCCGTACGAGCCGCCGACGCCTCGTCCTCGTATGACTGGCACTATTGCTACAACGCTGCCGGCCAGGTCGCCCACTCCCTCGACGAGACCAGACCACGACGCCGCGTGCCCGTGCTGCGCTACGGTGCGACGCGCTCGGCGCTCTGCTGGGACTCTAGGATAGACACCACTACTACACCAGACACGAGAGTCGGCGTCCGTCCATCGTCGCCCGTCTGTGTATAGGGCTGTCGTCCCTGCCGCTGATCTGATGGCAGCTGACCTGCCGGCAGCGGTCTGCTGCTGCTGCTGATGCATGGCCGCTAGCGCCCGCCGTGCCTTCTTCAATCCGATCCCTGTCTTCAATTTCGCGTCTGCTCTGGTTTCGTACTGTGTACTGTATCATGTTAGTATCTACAGTGGTGCTAGCAGCACCAACAGGGCAACAGTCCTTGTCCTTCTTCCCTCACCAGTGACGATCGATCGATGGCTCAGCCGCTCACGGATAAGAACTCCAAGAAAGAAGAATGGCAGGTTAAAATACTGTTCCAACAGGTTAGCAAGCGCTGATGAACTACAAGTACTCCGTACTACTCGTAGTCATGACGAGTAACCAACAGTCCTGATGAATGACGATCGATGGCTCACTGCCTCAGGGATCAGCAGGGGTTTACGCTTACCCCACCGTAAAAATAAGCTATTTTTTTATTATGATATATGAAAATAAGTTATTTTTTTATAAATGTTTTTATGTTTCAAATAAAATTCCTTTGTTCCAGGACTTGCACAGAAGGGGACGTCGTGCCAACAGTCAACACCACAAATTGCTTGCAAGTACAACTTTGTACAAATACTACCAACATCTAAATTCTAATTTGGGATGGACTATTATCTGGGCGATGAGGATTACACGTGTCATCAACAACCATTTTGACTCTCTGACACGTACACGTGTTTACAATTAGTAGGTGTAGAGTGCAGACGTGACGTGAGGAGCCAGCTATACGGAGCAGAATCCTTTGCGTCGGACCATTTCATCGCATGCCGATACGGCTGCCGGCACAGCACGGCCGCCGCATCCAATGCCGGTCACCTAACATGGGGCACGTACGGTGAGAATTCTGGAAGGACGGTGACAGACAGAGGACCAACATGGTGTGACTGCGATAGGTACGGCGGAGAGGCTGCGACAGAACTATGGAACGCGCCGGCACCTCCATGCCAGCCGACGACACCGATGCGACACGGCATGGAGGCGGCCGGCTCAGTCGGTACCGACCTCCCCGCACGCAGCACGGCGGTTGCCGACAACGCGCTGCGCTCGACCAAACAGCGGAAATTGGCAGGCCATCTCGCCATGTACAAACGTCTGGCCTCACCGGCAGCAACAAATCTATGCTCCTGTATGATATTCCCTACTGCACAACATTCTACGTCACTTTTGACATTTTTCACATGAATTGGCGATTATCGATGAAATGACCTCCTATTCTATTTACAGAATTGTATTACGATTCTATATATATATATATATTATAAAAAGAAAAAAAAGGGCATACCCAGTGCCGTAGGCTCCCATACTGTGAGGTCTGAGAAAGAAAAAATAGACAGCAACCATCCCTGCACAAATATGCAGAGGCTGAAGCTTAAACCTTAGACCTCTTGGTCATAGACAGTAAAGCTCTACCGCTTGCACCAGACCGTCCTTCAAAAGAGGAAATGCACCGCAAGGACTTCCCAAGAGATCACCCATCCTAGCAAGGAAATTAAACAACTGTACTGTATGTAGTAGAGTAGTGCCTACAGCATAGAGACCCCTCAAAAAACTTACTTCTTCGATCAGTCCCGTAAACAAGGATTGAAGCTCAGTGAAAACCCCCAAAAATATCCTGGACCCCATCTAGTTCATCATGTTGGTACACATGCAGCGATGTGTAGCTTTCTTGTGCATGCATGCTAAAGTCTTGGAGGAAACCCTTTCTCTGTACAGACCTATCACAAAGCAAGTAAAATTCTCAATATATTGGAGTATTTCACAGAATGGCCAAAGCTGAACCGACAGATCAATTTGACTGCACAATATGGAGATAGAAATAAGCAAGACCTGTTTAGAAGGGACTAATCTGACGGGCCAATTTAATTTGCCACTCATAAACCAGGCGCTCGGGGGTAGGTGCCGAAGCGTCCCTCTCACGCGCACTTGCATCATCAACATGAATGACTGATAAAACATCTTCAAGCATTTTGTCCCTGCCACCCCTTAGTGGATCCTACAATGGAGCATCAAGTCAAGGCTACAAACAAGTAGAACAGGATGACTATGTGAAGTTTTGGATAGCAGGATATTTCTATGAATTTTCCACAGTACTAATGTAAGATGCCAGCATTTCAAATAGCTCTGGTTTACTATTTTACAGTGCTTTCTTCATCAATTCAAACATAGCTCTAAAAGAAAGTAGATATTTGTCAGTCAATTTTTTTTTTTCTTAAGGTTTCAGTAAAGTGAAGTAAGAGGGCCTAGTCCACGACATCCTATAACCTATAAATCTCATGAGGATAGCCAGTTAGGCATATGCTGATGTTATTTTATTTTCTTCTTTTCTTTGGAATAAAGCCTACTGAAGTAGATGCAGTAATGTTTATAAAATGAGCATTGCAGTAATGTGTGTAAAATGAGCATTGTTCAGTAATTCTTCTCATTGAATTATACAACCAATACACTAAATTTCTCAAGAGCCATTCGTATAGCATAGTAGCATGTTACTTGATCAATTAATGATAAAGCAAAGCTTTTAAAACTAAAAAGCACAAGAGCCAAAGTGATATGGCTTCAGCACTCATATTCGGGTATTCAAGATAGCCTACCTGTAAAAATACATCAGTATGTGTTTTCCCTTCATACAATTGTAACTCTACTTTTCCACCAGCTTGTTTAAGGACATCCGCAAAAGTTTCACTGTGCGTAAAATAAACAGAGCTATTCAGAGCCAGAAGATGGAGCAAGAAAGGATTATCTTGAACAGAAAGAAATATCAATGTTCCTTAATAATGATATAATGGTTATATGAGCTTGATTTTAGGAGCACAGTTAGAAGTATCAAGAGACGGTATTTGCAAAAAACAATACAGCTATAAAGTATAAACGTCTCCAGAACTTGTAGCTCTTGTTAATTAATCCTGGCTTTGACCTTTTGTAAAATGTTATTAAAGTCAGAGTCTAAACTGGAGTAATGGTTCATATCTACAAGTAGGACTCCAAACCAAAATAAATTGCTAAAATATGCCTACAGTTTTGTTTGTGTATTCAATTTAAATTTGGTGTTAGCATCTTGATAAAAGAAGGAAAAAATCTCAAATAAAGCAGTGGAAATAATAATCACTTGAGGTATCAATAACATGGTTGAGTAAGCTAGCCCAGAACAAAAATAATCAACCTGGCAGATGATGGTATGGAATAATCTGCTGTTCCATGCAACAGTACAATCTGAGGTAGTAAAGATATGGTTTCTGCACTTAATTTTTTGGCGACAAGTTCCGGTGAGAAACATGGCAGTGATTCCTCTCCTTCCATTATGCTGAAATTGTGACTTGTAATTTAGTCAGCGCTTATTCAATTGCAAAAAGAACACCTCCCCAAAAAAAGTAAATCCACATAATTTACCTGAGAAATATTGAACGATAAAGACCACGTTCATGAAAGTTATCGACCAAATTTTGGATGTTGTATCTGCAAATTGTCAATAAGTATATACGTAATGTAGGATTGGCAACTACCTTAGCATCTCAGTTTGGGACCAGCAGAAAACAAAGTGATGGTAGTATGTTTCGTTTGATAGAACAATTTACATTTTTATTTCCAAAATGCAAAATTCAGACTACCAAAATCCAAGAAGTCTGGCCTTTTCTAGAATTGAAGGGTTTCATAAATCAGATTTCATTATTCAAGCATGGAGCAAGCATTTTTAGTGCTTTATCAGATAAAAATGTCTTATGAGCTAGTACTATTGAGAAATGATTAATTAATAACACAATATATGATTAAGAACATAAATTTATACAGACGTAATAAAACACATATGCCGAGGCTTTCAAGTTCTCACCCTCCAGATAAACCAAAATATGCTTTTATTTGAGCCACATTCCAATAGGTACTCTCTCCCTTAGATTCTTTAACTGCTTGCTCTAAGAGAGCACAGGCCGCAATATGTGCTCCTGCTGATTGACCCATCAAGTAAATTCTGCAGATCATCATAAATGGATTTATAAATAAAAGTTAACAATCAAAATATACAAGATCTAAAGCAGAGAGGATACAGGGCTCAAAGAATAACTGGAAGTACTACTACTTGCAAACAAATGGCAAAGCATCACTTACTTATTAGGATCCCCCCCAAAGCTAACAACATTACAAATGAATAATATTGCCTCAGAAGCATCGCTGACCATGTCACTTATTCTTCCTTGAGGGAAATTTCTGCCAGCCATATTTAAATTTTGCCAATCAAGCAAACAGAAATCAACCAGTCAATACCCAAAATTAATTAAAAAATACAGGTCTTTTTTTTGTACAGGTCAAAAACATATTGGTGAATTACATGTATTTGGTGTATACATCACAAAATTCTTTCAAGGCATCAGCACCTGTAATCAATACAAGCTACTATAATTCCTCTCTCTGCTAACCGCCTTCCAAGAAGAGCACCCCACGCCTTGTAACTGAATATAAACCACATTAGTAACAAAGGAAAGTCACCATAAATGAACCTTTTAATGTATTGTGATTTGTGAGGAAACTGCCACTTACCCAATGATCCAAGCTCCACCAGTTACAAATGCCACAACTGGACTGGATTGGCTGTTATCTCTGGGCATGTACAAATCCAACCTGCAAAACATCTCTGGATCTACTGTTACAAATGCTCGAGGACGCTATATAGCAGATTAACAGGTGACTTTCTTTAATCTTTACTTACCTATTTCTTGGTTGTTCTCCATAGACTACACTTCTAATAACCTGACTGGAAAAGAAATAGTAGTACCCAACTGGAAACAAACAAAAAAAAAGGGTGTAAATATTAGTTGTTAGAATATGTTATGACGATCACATGTCAACACCATCTATCAACAGCATTAAGCAAATTGTTTATCAAGAAAAGGTTGGAGGAAAAACAAATACCCAGGATAGAGGCAAAGAATATGTAAACACAATTAATATTTTGAGATAACCAGAAGGTAAATCCCTTATGGCACACCTTTTATGAAACCAGGCATGAGTAAAACTGCATATACAAGGAGTGCAATAAGCTGAGATATCCACCGATAACCAACCCTGAAAAATCACAAGAACAAGTCAGAAACTCAATCATGATGCTCTGATGCAAATCATGATGAATCTTGAGCTAGAAGTACAAATTTGCTCCATCCAAGCAAAAGAAGGCACAACATCCCTTTGAAACAATGTTTAGTAACTTGCTCCCAATATTAAAGCCTGTTATCACCATAAGAAATAGGGATGCAGGTTCTTTATTACCCTTGACCACCCCGCATATGGGACGCAGATGAGTACACAATAATAATCTATCGGAGAGGTGTCACTGTGTCAGACAAACGGTAACCACCACCGATCAACAAACTGAAGCGAAACATGGAAGCATATCGCGAGTATAATAGGTAACCACAGATCACCCGAGGTATCCGAGCAGGGTGAATGCGAGTCCCGTGACGAGGTACGTCTCGGCGGCGGCGTGCCCGACGTCCTCCCGGAAGGTGGAACGCCTGCCGTCGCCCGCGCGGCCGCTGCGGGGGCTCGAGTAGTCGAGCGGGACGGGGCCGGTGCGGCGGCGCAGGCCCTGCTGGGGCCCGCCGCGCGGGACGAAGGCCTCCCCCTCGGCGCTCGCGCTCGCGCTCGCGCCCCCGCCGGTGGGGTGCTCGCTGGCGTGCTGCATTGCCGCGGCGATCGAAAGGTGCGAGGGGCACGGCGGCAGTGCCAGTGTACGGTGAGGGGAGCGCGCGTGGAGGTGGGTGTCATGGTGAGAGGTTGGGGAAGCCAAAATTAGGCGGCGGATGAGCGCGCTAGTCGGGACTCGGGAGTCGCGACGGCGAGAGTGACCGCGTGTGGCTGTGTGGTGTGTGCTGCAAGGGAGCAGGGAGGGAGGACGACGGCGGGGCGAGCCGTTTGGTCATGGGCTTATGGACACTCGTGAGGCCCATAGCGCTTCGTTGGAGGCTTGGAGCCCACGAGTCTCTACAGAAATAGTTTGGTGGGCTAGGCCTACTTTTGGCTGGGCAAGCGCGGCGCCAAGCTGGCTTTGCGCGTGCGCTGGCGCCGCCGTGGGCGAGCACGGCGAACGGTCACAGCGCCAAACTGAAGCGGTGGAACGCGTGCGGCGTCTGGAAACGGACCACGGTTTTGAGCGAGCGGGGACAACAGCCCGGCCCCGGTCCACGGTCTCTCAGGCTGTGACGATGCGCGTCGGCCGTTCCGCCACCACAGGTCGGTCGGTGCACGGCACATGCACGACGGATGGGCTTGCTCTGCATCTGCTCGGCGTGAAAAGCGGATCACGATCACGTTTCTCGGTGAACAAATTCATCGAAAATATGTACACATTTTCTGCGTTCATCCATGTTACCAACCATCATTGAGTTTTTGAGTTACAAGATCTGTGTCAGTTCTCCTAGCAACTTCAAAAAGGAGAGGCGAACAAGTAATCAACGCGGCGGGCGACGGACGCGGACGCGGACGCGGTCAAGCGGCGCCGCGGCAGCCGGTGACCGAGACCGACCGATCAGGAGACGCCGAGGAAGCCGAGGGCGGGCTTGGCCATGACGGCGGCGAACTCCTGGAAGCTGATGACGCCATCGCCATCCGCATCGGCGTTGCCATGGAGCGCGCGAGCTCGGCGGCGGAGATGTAGCCGTTGCTGTCGCGGTCGAAGGCTCGGAACACCTCCAGGAGCTGGGCCTGGTCGACGAGGTGCGTCTGCGTGGTGAGCAGCGGCGCGATGGCGGCCGCCAGCTCGTCGAACTCCACCGCGCCGTTGCCGTCCGCGTCCATGGCGGCCAGCAGCGCCCGCGCCTCCTCCCCCGTCGGGCGAAGGCCCAGGGAACGGAGTAGAGCTGCGAGCTCGAGTTGGGTTAGGCTGCCGTCGCCGTCCATGTCGAAGCGGCGGAAGATCTCGCGGAGCTGCTTCAGCTGGCTCCCGCGCAGCTGCGGATGTGGGCCATGTGGCTGTGGCTTCGGCGCCGGAGAAGAGGCCGCCGCCGCCAGTGCTGACCTTGTCATTGTGTGCGGGGTGCGCCTAGAGGAGACGTGTGGAGAAGACGGAGACGGAGGACGAACTCAACTGCAGGGTGCGGCGGGGAGATGATGAGGAGACGGTGACCGGGG
Source organism: Bothriochloa decipiens (assembly GCA_023333625.1). Classification (NCBI taxonomy): domain Eukaryota; kingdom Viridiplantae; phylum Streptophyta; class Magnoliopsida; order Poales; family Poaceae; genus Bothriochloa; species Bothriochloa decipiens. The sequence goes on along the minus strand of CM041641.1, from coordinate 2,578,650 downwards.
TTATTTATGGAGCGGGTGGTGTTGGATCTACCGGGAAGACGCGTCGCGGGTTGGAGACAGTGGAGACCTGCGCTGCGACTGACCGAGCCATGGAGGGAAAGTCCCCGGTGGCTGCGCCTGCGCGTCAAAACGGCTTGGGCCTTTAGGGATCTAGTTTTTTTCTTTTTTCCCCTTTTTTGGCTGCAACTTGCAACTGACTGCGGGGTTAAGTTAATTAACCTCTATTTTTGGTTAATTTCAATAAAAAAGTTAACCTCTATTTTTGGCTGCAGACTGCAGTTGCAACTGACTGTGGGGTCAAGTTAGCTGCAAATTTTAACCTCTATTTTTTTGTTACAAACTTGCAATTGCAACTGACTGTTGAGTAGACGTAGCATTGTCACATGAGCTGTACAGGAATTCAGTTTAATTTCACAGAGAAGATATAGGATTGAAAAAATTCCTTTTTTTCAGTATATTCAGCAGTCAGCACTGTTCCATGCTGGCAACCGTTGTTTACATGTCCAGCGGCGATTCCGTGTCTGAACTCTACCGACGACAAAAGGATTGGTGAATTCAGTTTGTTACACTGCCTGGCTGTGGTGTGCACCAGGTAAGGAAGATGCAGAGGAAGGAACTGAAAGGCTGAAACAGAAAGAGCCAAAGGATTAGCAAAGAGAGAATCTGACAGCTCCCGGCCGACCCCTGCTGGTTGGTGCTCTCCCATAAACAAAAACAAATAGAGATAGGAGTGGTTCGTCACTCATGAGGGCGTGATCGATTGGTCATGCATGCAGTATCGTTTTCTTCTACTCAATAATTTATCGTTTTCTTCTACTCAATAATTGGTCCTGTTCGTACCTGAATATTTCTGAGCTATCTGTTCATCTGTTCATGGCTTCAAGTTTCTGCATATTTTATTTATAAGTCAACTGATTAGCGACTCAGAGGCAGAGACCTTTTGCTTTCTCCGTTTCTCTGCACTCAGAGTTACAAGTATTCTGCAAGATTTTTTTTCTACATCTACCGTGAGCACACCAGATTGACATGGAATCTATTTAGTTTTCATTGCAAGTTCGATTCTCCTCAATTTTTGCAATGCCACAGCCGTTTTCCACGAGTCTGGGTCAACAATCCTTTTCCCGTTTTCCATGTGCAGCAAATGTTCCCACCAACAGGGATTCACATTGCCGGTCAACAATCCTCAGTTGAGGGTTTCTGCCTAGCTGCTATTTTTCCTCTCAAATCCTGGAAAAAGGAATTTCCATAGCCCAGGAAACATAGACGAGCAAGCCCAGTTCTTTCATTCATTTGATAAAAACAGAGTTACAGGATGGATGGACAGAGAATTTACATAAGCCGATAAGCGCACTAGCTCCATTAACCAGTTTGCTTCTCCAGAAAAAAATGCAATCGACATCCACGAGATCTAGAGGCCATTTTTCAGACCACAGCTCCAGCAGGTTTCCATCTGTCATGGGCCTCTGTACTGTCGGAAGCATGCAAGGCATCCTGGTCGCTGATCTACAGGGATCATGCCTCCACCCTTTGATGTGTCGATTGCCTCCAGCATGGACACCACCTCAGCCATCTCAGGTCGCTTGTCGGGGTTTGCGTCCCAGCAACGCTTCATGACATTTGCTAAAGAGCTTGGGCAACAACGTGGTATCTCTGGCCTCAAGTTCTGTAGACAAGGTAGTGTTGTATCGTCCGCTTGCTCAGAATTCAGCACTAAGGAGTGCTAAGCAGGAAACATGAAAGGCACATAAACAGATCTTTACCTGACGAACAACAGCAGATGTGACCTCTGAGAAGCTCAAATCAGGATATGGCATATCACAGCAATATATCTCCCACAAACAGATTCCGAAGCTATAAACATCACATTTCCTGTTGTATGGATTTCCATTGAGAACCTGCACATGAATTCCCAAAGTAAGACATAATACATAAGCAAATAGAATTATACAACTGCACTATGCAAAAATGTCTTTCTTTATTAGATTATTATGCTAGACCTAAAACTAAAAGGGATGACATCACGAAATAAAAGAGCACATCAGCTAGGGGGGGATGAGTGTCCCAGGAAAAGCTACCTCAGGAGCCATGTAACCAAGTGTTCCAGTTTCACCGGTCATATCACTGGGATTAGCAGCTTCAAGTCGAGCAACTCCAAAATCGGCAATTTTCACAGTTCTTGTTTTATCAAGAAGCATATTTTCAGTCTTCACATCACGATGCACAATCTTCTTGGAATGAAGATAACTTAATCTAATGAAGATTTAAAAGTCAATATAGACAATATTATAAATAAGAAACAGTAAGACAAAGATTCAGCGAGAGGATGAACCAGTAAAATACTAACCCCCTGGCAAGGTCAACAGCAATTTGGACAACGACCTTAAAAGCTAACTTCCTTCTCCTGTTCTTTATCAGAAATGATTTTAGTGCACCACCAGCAAGGTACTCCACAACAACACAGCAGATATTAGTTGGCATGCCAATGTGACCGTTTTCTGTTTGAATATTCAGATCCCTTGCACCCATTATAGCTCCAATAAACTGTATGGGAAAGATCAAAGCTGTTGTTACAGTAGCTGACAAACAAACAGACTACTCTACACCATTTTCTCTAATGCTAGAACTATCCCCCCAGCTTTTCGAAAATGAAGGAACATGTCAGCAGAGTACTGAAAAAAAATAAATCTTGATAAGTCAATTTGAACATGTAATAATTGAGATTCTCTTCATCTTTATCGTGACTAGAGAAATAGTGACCATGGATGTATAATAGCATAACATGTGGCTGCTAGATTGACTTACTTAAACTACGGTTCAAGCATTCGATTTGGATCAGATATCTGATTTTGTGCACAGCAGTTACTTAGGCAGAAAAGCTGTGCAGAATGGTCTGCTCCGACAATGAGAATCATTACATTGCTCCCCTCTGATATGGATATATTTCAAGGAGTGATGAAGGAAACGAGATATCTAATTAGGTATGCTACAACAATGGGACAACACACTAGATCTATCAATGCAATGCCCTTCATATGCAATCCAGAGAAACAAGTAGGACTAGTAATGCATGATACTGCACTGAAGGCACGTACCAATTTATCACCATTTCTTCAAATACAGCTGGATATAAAGTAAAAAAAAATGAGGAAACAAACAATGTCTTCTTTAGCCAAGCAGTACCTTAGTTACATTTGGATGGTCAAGCTTATGCCAAACAGAAACCTCCTGTGCAAAAGCTGCTCTTAGTGCTTGAATGTCTTGTTCTGACCTATGACCATCCTCTCCCCAATCAAGTAGTTTCACTAGAAAGTATCAAAAGTCAAAATATCACATAAGAAACTGGCAGACCAAAACAAGAACATAGATTTGTAGCGATCAGGCAATCGAGGTAGATTTGAGAATTACAGGTAGTAGGCCAGTAGGTGAATAAAACATAGGATACTATGTGCTTCACTATCCAAGCTACAGTTGACTATACATACTTAATTGAGATGTTTGTTTTAGAAATTGACCATATTACTACTATCCCCTTATAAAGGATAACAGGATAGCATCATCCAGTATATTCTTTTGGTACTGAATTGTGGGCAAACAACTGATTAACAAATCCTGGAAGCCATGCCAGGATAAGAGAACTGAGTGAGTGAAAACAATCACTGTAACAGGGCATGCAATCTATACCAGCAGAGCACCTGCTTGAATCACTCAACGTGTGCTGGAATATACTTAGGCAAGTACTGTAGGATGGATCAGCTAATAAAGTTCTTCTACGCTGTTACCATGTCATGCCAGACAGTCTAAATCTGGTGAGAAAATGATAGTCTTAAATCTGGTGAGAAAATCTAGATAGCATCCGGCCGTACTGAAAGGTCGTCATCTCTAGCTCTCTGCATTTGTGTGGAATCCCCAAAGCACCCAACAATTGCCGCATTTCGGCTCCAAATGATCACAGGAATCACGACTAGGCGATGGTCCCGGTTCACATGAGTGACCAAAAGCCACCCTATCCATCCAACTGATGTCACGGGGCCGCACTCGCAGCACGGGAAGCCCCCAAAAAAGCCGCGCGTCAACTCCCGCAATTTGCCAAAAGAGGCAACAGAAAGCAAGCAGGGGGAGCGCGTCGGGCACGCACGCGACGCCAGCCGCCGACGGTCCCAACTGGCGCCGCATTGGCAGTCCGTGTCCGGCGCGGCGGTTCCGGCGCCACGAGACGAGCGCGGGCGGGAGCGGCCGTGTGGGGTGCGTGTGTGGCGTGCAGAGGACGGACGGACAGAGCGGCGGCGGCGGCGGAGTAGTAGGCTACCTGCGACGTCGTGGGCGTCGTAGATGCCGCGGTGGACGGTGCCGAAGGTGCCGCGGGCGATGACGCCCTTGACGACGAGCTTGGCGGGGTCGATCTCCCAGTCCTCCCGCCGCGGGCGCCGGGAGTGCTGCCTGTTGCCGGCGCCGGCGCCGCGGTGGTCGGCGCCCCCGGAGGCCTCCTCCTTGCGCTTCTCCATGGTCCAGGCGCGGCTGAGGTGGCGCTCCAGCTGCTCGTCCAGGCTCTTGAGGTCGATCTGGTCCGCCCGCACGAACCCCCCGTCCCCGCCGCCTCCGCCGCCGCCGCCACCCTCCTTCATGGCGTCAGTCAGTTGCCGCGCCGCTTCGCCTGATCGCCTCGGGACTCCCCACCCGCGTGATGACTGGTGTGGACTGCGGTTGCTGTTCCTGCCCTGCGGTTAGGCTAGCGAGGAGGTGGAGGTGGAGGCGGAGGCGGAGGGGGGAGGAGGGTGGTGGCGAGGCGTGGGAACGGCAGGCATGTGAGCTCAGCACATGGGCTGCCTGCCGAGTGGCCGAGGCAGCGAGCGGAAGCGGACGGACGTGTGGGCTCGCGTCGCGGGGCCCAGCGTGGGAATTCGGGCTTTTCACAGGCTCGTTGCCAAATGCCGTGGGCTGCGGTGCGCTGCGCTCGCCGGAGCGGCTGCTGGATCGGCGGCGGGCGCGCCGGTTTTATACACGGGCGCGTGTCACTGTCACGGACGGCCGGAGCATGACTTCTGCGCCGTATTTATACACGGGCGATTTCAATCAGATTTCCATCATTCGCCAAAGTCAAATCCAAGCGCTAGCGCCGCTATGTACGTTGAAAAATCAAGCTAAGAGCCAAATCAACAGCCATCCGCCCATCCGTGTGCTCAACTGCTGAATCACAAGAGCAAGATGTACAGTGTATTCGTTTGTCCTCCCTTTCACATTTCCCTTTTTGCCGACCGGGGCAAGGGAGCCAGCCAAGATTACTTTCCGCTGGCCCACTGCCTGTGTCGCCCAGGGGTTGGCGAGCTGGTGTGTCTGTGGATAACGTTTTCTTGCGAGGCCTAGCCCCTGCATCGCTTTCTCGCTTCCACTTCACATCCGCATCCACGTCGTCGTCGTCGTCGTCGTCGTCGTCGTCACATTTATCGAGACCCGGCATGGTTTTCTTGCCTACGTGGCCGGCGCAGTCAGCTCCTGTGAGTCAAACCACGGTGGTGCCCGGTGGCCACGTGGTTGTCGCCATCGAGAAACTGCGGCGCTCCGTGCTCCGTGCTCCGTGCTCGTGACGTGCAGTGGACGGAGTTGTTTAGGCCTTAGGAGGGTGCTGTTTAGTCAGCAAGTGCGACGCTGCGCCTTGTGTTCTGCTTGCTACTTGTCTTCTACTGGCATGCGAATATTGCTGAAGAGGAGTATAATAGCTCGTCTAGGTATAGCTTTTAGACATTAAAAATGTCTGTGTATAAACACGTATAATGAATCTATCTATAGTAGATCCTGACCGTGTCTTCTTGGGCTACGTCTCCAACCATTTTTATTTCACACCTGTTGTGGGCGTCAATTGTCCCTGGCCTCGACGATATACAACTTTGAACCATGAGTAGATTTGAGCTTAGTTTAGATGTAGTGTAGGAGAACAATATTATCCAGATGAGTCTGAGTTTCAACTTCAACAATCAACATGTTGAACAATAGTATTAATATATATATATATATATATATATATATATATATATATATATATAT
>CM041641.1:2528634-2572601 GCA_023333625.1 Bothriochloa decipiens | reverse complement strand
ATATATATATATATATATATATATATATATATATATATATATATATCTCTCCAGGTGACCAGGTGATTGCAATCCATCCACTGGACCGCGACTCGATAATATATGGATAAGGATTCAAGACCGGATGTGTATTTACAACATCCTATCATTATCACCCCAAATCCAAAAATGCAAGAAACGTTGGATTCTTCTGACTTTCAAAAGTCACGCAGCTATCATGATGCAACGCGCTCTGTCATGGTCAGGACTCAGGATTTGATAGCTTCTCGTTGTGTGAAATTCCACTTGGTTACAGCAGCATGTCTAAGGACTAAGATGGCTAAGATTTACAAGGCTCTGACGTAAAAGATCCTAGCGATTGAAAGATGACCACAACCAGCCTGTGGTTAGAATATCCTGCCAAGAGGCTTCAGCTCTGTTGGCAAATGATCGTAGTTGCCCGAATCAATCTGTGTCTGGAACATAGGCCGCTTCCCGTAATCGCGCAAAACACCTGATGCCAAGTGCTCCTTGCTTGGTGTCAGCATGACATAGTTTGGATCAGCTCGTTGGTAACTGCATTTCGTTAATGTTCATGAGCAAAATGTTCTCAGAACAACATTTTCTAAATATAGTAGTAGAATGAAAGAAAATGGTTCAGTGGCAAGACATATAACAGAACCTGGCTTGTCTAAGATCCTCAACATGAAGGCCAAATCCATATGACGCTGTGCCCTTTGAATGATCATTCACAGCTGTAAACAGAAACAGGGAGTCAATGCAGCCAGTAAATAAATCACCAAAAGTAAAGCAACAGGTCATATTTTGCATCTCTCCAAAATTATACTTCTGTCATATCCAGTTTGGGGTACACAAGCATACAAATTTAATATTGGAGTAAACCATAAACCATAAACCAAATGCCATGTAATAATGAGTAAAGTAACATTTCCAGACTACATATGAACATGAAGTTTGTGTTGCTCATCATGCTTACATTAAAATTTTTTACAGCTGGGGTAAGTTACGGAAGAAACTTCAAATTCTAACTTCTAAGTGCAGAGTAAGAAATAATACATATTAGAAAGATATCACTCGTTAGCAATTACCAATTTATGCAGAAAAATTGATCAATGAAACTGAAAATAACACTTTTACTGAAGCAGTATTCATGGTTCTGGATGTACTGGATCTTGCTTTTAAGAAAAACATAAAAGAATAAGAAAGTTTGACTGCCTGAATACCTGTTACACTAAATGTAAAGGATGGTCTCCACCATGATTTGAATGCCAGAGCTACAGAAGACTTGGAAGGCCCAAGCTTTCCCTGAGAAGCAAAAAGAGCAATGTACATCAAATAAAGAAGTCTTAAGACGGTCTAGAGTTGAGGGCATGTCAATCCATTCCACCTTTTAAAGCACCAAATGGCTTTCAAAATTCCAGAAAAGGGTGAATGAGTGCCATAATTTGTAAAATGATAAATTAGTGAACATTTAGAAAACATTACTGGTCTATATGCTGGGTTTGATTTTTGGATGTAATAAATTCTCTTAAATTGTTAAGGTTAGAAATGCACATGGTGCAGAGCAAGGTGGGAATGAAACACACATCCTTTCTAAAATAAAGGCCTAACAGATAAATAAATATATTCAACCTTCAATAGAAAGTTTTTGTTAGCTTGCCAACTTGCAGCCAACTGAAACAAGGAGTTGCCATCCCCACTCACTTTATCTTTATCAACCCTGAACAGTTTGAAAATGTAGTTAGCCAGTTGGGTTGATTTTGAACAAAGTATATTCCATCACTAAAGGCTTACCTGGCAGCCAACTCAAGTCCAAAATCAATGTAGTTTGTAATGCCAACAACCTGATCATCTTCAAAAGGATTTTTTACCTGGTATAAACATAAGCCATGCTTACTCACACAAATTTCAATTCAGAAACTTATATGGCAGAACTCAACTACTGAAATGTATGTAAACCAGAAAAAAAAAGTAAACAGATAAGTCCTTATTAGGGGGGGGGGGGAAATCCTCCTATGAGCACAATAAGGAAAACAGTGGAAGTCAATCTAGTCCCCTTTAATAAGAAATATATGAAGGACCATAAAAGACTATATTGATGACATGGATTGCTTTAAATACAATTAATCAATGGAACAACAACTGAATGACATGTCAGCTTCAGTATAATAGTGCTGGTCATAAACCTCAATGAATGACAGACACATCACATATATGTAACCTGAATCTCAACTGAAGTTACAGTGTAATAAGAAAGGACAAGGAGTCTTCGCAAATATAAAATGAAAGAACTGCCCTTACCCTTCTTTGAACAACCAGGTGCTGATAGAATGATGTGGTTAGCTGCACATTAAGGGAAAAAATTCAATTAGAGGTAGCCAGCATTATTTAGATAGAGAAGTTCTTTAGCTAGCATCATGGCAACTGCTCGACTTATGTCAGTGTTGTAATTTCTGATGTTTAGCCCATAAACTAATATTTTCTAAAAGAACAGTTGACCATTTGAACCCCACACAAAAGAATGAAAGGAAAGCACATCCATCCAATTCATTGTTCATTGACACATTTCAATGTGATTAACTGATTATAATTGAGTTCTTTGAGACCTATGAATCTACAACATTTTACAAATGCGATCAAGTAGCAACTTTTAAAGCTCATACATTATTGTGTAAACTATATTTTCTCGAGAAGTTGTGTGTAAACTATAGACTCAAAGTGCATTCAATACACCGACAACAAGCGAAATATTACATTTCTTATGCATTGATAATGTTCTTACACAAATCACGAACATGAGTATATAGCTACTTCACAAATTACATATCTTAATCCATGCACAACACTCCATCAGAGGCAGCAAATAGTCTAGTCTTGTTAAAAGATCATAGCAGTTGCATACTAATAAACTACTATCTGAAGCTTTCTTATTGAAAAATATGTACAATTATAAAGCAAACCTGTGTACTTCTGGCAAGTTCAAGGGAGAAAATGAATGAAGGGCTGAGCGGGCTAGTTGAGCCAACACCATAACTGATTGCACAATTCCAGTTCTCTGGTTCTGTAAATGGCATAGGATGTTTGCTGCCACCTATTGCAGAATAGACAGGATAGAGAATAAGGGTTAGCAGCAAAAACAGAAGGCTCAAAACATATAACAATAATAAACATCCACATTTATTATCTGCTAGCACTCTAGCAGGGAAGGCAGAAAGCATTCAATAAAATATTGGAACTGAGCAAAGACAATGACAACAAGGTCTTTTAATCCCAAGCATGTTAGGGTAACCTATTAAATATTGGAAGATCTAATAGAAATAGTAATTGCAGAGAACTTCAAAGCCTGGTACGTCTTTGCAGTAATGGCAACTTTCTTGGGACTAAAAGGCTTTGTTATTGGTTGTTGCAGATCTATGCCAAAAGACAGCTACAGATTACAAACGAGAGTACACCCACAACATCCAAGTATAGTACCTTCAATGGTGAATAAGACAAAGAAATGCAAAACAATGAATTGATGTTTTAAGAGAGTCATATATCCATCAAAATAATAGAAGTTCGGACCGTTTAGGTAGGTAACACTCACTAAGTGGCTTGTATTGTACTCCTGCAGTTAAGCTCCCTAATCTCCCAACCAACCATGCACCGAAGGGTACCTCACCAGATACTGCAAAGAAAAGAATGAGCATGGCATGTTAGACCTGAACATAACGACATAAGAATATTATCAAGGAACAATCCAATACATTAAATAGGTTCAAAATTATGGAGGTTCTTCTACTTGTTATATCATCCTTAATTGAAATTCAATAAACAACAACAAAGGCATTTAATCCCGAGCAAGTTGGGGTAGCAAGCCACCAAAAAAAAAAGATTGAAATTAAAAGAAGTGTTTCAGCAGTAGATAGATGTATACAAGGAATTGGCACAAAGGATGCCCCAACAGATAAATTCTCTGAACCATATCTTACACCCACAACCCCATAATCTTCTGAACGCACCCTGCAAAAAAGACAAACATAACTCCCTCATGTGATCGTTTCTAATTAAATTATATTAACAAAATAAAATATAAGTAACACTGGACCAGAAAAAAGTTCAACAACTAACATTAAAGCTTCTGGAAAGCTATCTAACAGCACTTTGCATTATTTGGAAACAAGATATATGGCCTACCTGTTCCCCATTAGCAAAGGTAGTGTTCCAAAGGCACCAAAACGATACTTAGGATCATAAGCACATGACCTCAGCTGCAATAAGCTGCCAAAAAAAGGAGTTTGGCAAATTGTTATTACTGTATTTTCATAGTTAAAATGCTGACAAACATTATTATAGTCCATCACGCTAGAAAGTGCTTACGGATTTGAAGTTGACACAAGAAGGTCCACAAAAGTATGCGGGTCATACAGTTCTCTAAAAAAAGTGAAAATGTTTTTGTTAGTATAACAAAGGTTGTACTACTATGAAGAGTTTAGAAGTTATGAATATCCACCTCTGCCAGCGAAATAGAGCATCCCCTTTTACTTCTGTTCCACTATTTTTATCAGCAGCAGCAGACACCTAGTGACATTAAGGTAGGCAAAAGCTTTTCGTGAAGTAATAAAATATTTAAAATGGATGAATGGAACAAAATATCCTAAGATTCCAATTGCAGTATCTATAACCATTCTACAAAACTGCTAGCAAATCAGTGGCTTTATGGACATGCGATTGCACCAAAGGCACCATTTTAAAATCTGACACAAGGTCATCTGTAATATCAACAAATATATATGTGAAGACCTCAGCTTGTGGAACTATGCAACATCTAGGCAAGACTATGTTACCATAATTGAAACACAAGCACAAGGAAAATCAACAGAGTGTCCTTTCCAGAACAGATGCCAATAAGTCACTAGATGTTCTAACAACGATGCCAGGCTAATGAAAACTAGAGATATGAAATGATAGTTCTTTGAAAGAAAGAAATATAAATGAATAGGAAAGAAAATGATAGCAGCATTAAAAAATAAAAAAGCTGACAATAGGGCTCAGTTGGTGATCCACTTAACACCAATTACATCCTGAACAGACAGGTACTATGATATTGAAAGGGTAAAGAAACAGAAGACAGTAGCAGAAATGACATGTAATATTTGACAGGATACAGTAGCAATCAAATCAACATGAGGATCTTCCAGTGGCTTCAGCATTATCCTTGAGGTCATATTCCCAGCTTGATCGAAGTAGTCCTCAAACAGATTGTGCAGCGAGAGCTTCCCAAACATTAGCTCATATGCTGGCACCGCCATCCTGCATGTTCAAGACTAGCACTGCTTTAAGTAAAGCACAATGAAGGGCCTAGGCTGACACAAGTGCAACCCCAAGTGCAATGTGGCAATGTCTCATCCTTCCAGCAAGAATAAAACTAACCTTAATTAACCGTAAAGGTGCGCAGGAAAATGCATTTGCTAGAGATGTACGTGCTCCAAGGATAAAAGCAAACTACAAAAATTGAGAATGTCTCATCCTTCCAGGAAGACAAAAACTAACATTAATTAACCGTAAAGGTGCTCAGGAAAATGCATCTGCTAGAGATGTGCGTGCTCCAAGGATAAAAGCAAACTACCAAAATTGAGACGCACAAGTGCACAACCATACAGCCAACTGATGCTAACGATCAAGCGCGATCAAGTGCATTTCACTAATTCACAGTTCTATTTCACACTATGGGAGCAATCAAGCCCGATTGCTTGGAAGCATGACTAATCACGACGATTCAGCCGTTTTAAGTGTAGCAGTTATGCAGAGCGTAGGTCTACGGTTGAATCACCAGCCGAGATTTGTGCAGAGGTGAGGCTACCAACCAATTGGCTTCCCTGCCTTAACCCAAAGGAGAGGGTTCGGAACGGATGGGGGAGGGGAAGAAGCGACGAACCTAGTGCGGGCGGCGATGGGAGGGTAATCGAAGAGCGGCGGCACCAGCACCATCGGCGGCGGCGGCTCCGCCTTGCTGAAGAATATCCCCATCTCGCTAGCCCTCGGCTCACCGCTCTACAGCAGTTCTCCGACGCCTCCTCCACCTGCCCTCAACTCCACAGCGGCGGCGGCGAAACACCAATGCAATTTGTTCTGGTTCCGGGTCGGCGGCGCCGCGGCGGGGGCTTAAAAGATCGCGCAGTGGTAATACTGGCTAGTTCAAGGGGCTCGACTGCAAAAATGTTGTAAACAGCCGCTATTATGCAGATCCCCACCGCTAAATCCCGATCGTACGGTCGAGTGAGCAAGGGGATTTGCGATAGCGATTGGTCTCGAACGGCTCGCTGATCTGGCTTCCTACAAGTGAGCGCTCGTCCTAATCCCCCAGTCACACACACGCGAGTGGGGAGCTCTCCGCTGCTCCCGTCTCTCGAAAGGCAAAACCCTAACCCTCGCCGGCCGCCGCCATGGACAGCGACAGCGACGAAGGCAACTTCATCACGTACGCGCAAGTGGAGCGGCACTTCAACTCCCTGTCCCTGGAGGGCCCGTCCTCGCAGGAGAGCATCGACTGCATCGTCCCCACCCTCGTGTCCCTCCTGCCCGCGCCCTACGTCCCGGTCCCCGAGGTCGAGTCCGACTCCGACGACGACGACCGCTTCTCGCTCACCTCCTCCGACTCCGAGCACGGGGCGTCCGACGGCCACGACGCGCTCGCGCTCCCGTTCGCGGTGGTGCCGGGCGACGGCGAGGACCGCATCAGCCGCCTCCCGGACACGATCCTGGGCGACATCATCCACCGCCTCCCCACCAAGGACGCCGGGCGCACCGCCGTGCTCTCCACGCACTGGCGCCACGTGTGGACCGCGACCCCGCTCCTCGTCGACGATGCGCACCTCCTCGGCGCCGGCGAGACCAACGACGTCCCCGTCGTGCGCGCGCTCTCGCGCTGCGTGGCCGCGCACCCCGGGCCTGTCCGCGGCGTGCGCGTCACCCGCTTCTCCTTCTTCGCGCACGAGTACGCGCTCCGGCGCTTGGCCGCGGACCTCGCCGACAAGGACGTCCGGGGCCTCATCCTCGTCAACCGCCCGTGGCCGCTCGACATGCCCCTCCCCGACGACATCCTCCGCTGCGCCTCCCTCGAACGCCTCTACCTCGGCGTATGGAAGTTCCCCAAGACGACCGCCGCGCACCCGCCCGTGTTCCCCGACCTCCGCGAGCTCGGCCTCTTCCATTGCATCGTCCGCAACGAAGAATTCGAGTCCCTGCTCGCGCATTGCCCCAAGCTGGAGGTGTTAGTTCATATTCAACATAGGATCGATCTAGCAGTGGGGTCTAGTCGGGTTAAGTTCATCAAGGTGTGATGTATAGTTCATGAACTACTGAGACAGAGGGAAACAAAGAGAGAGAGAGAGTGAGAGGAATGGGGATCATACCGAAGCCCTCAGCGGGAGGAGCGGTCGGGGTCGTTGTCGGTGGCGCAGCAGATCCCATCACGAGCGTTGATGGAGGCTGCACACTGGCAGCGACGGTCGGTGAAGAAGATGATGACGATGACGTTTCCGGCGGCGTGGACGTCGGGGTGGTGGCGCTGGCGTCGGTGAGTCTTCCCGTCGCTGGCAGCGCCCCTCTTAGATCGGTCTAGGGTTTAGGATGTAGGTGGGGAGTCTGGCGGCGCGGTGAACCTCGTCACATGTGCCCCGGCCCCCACCTTCCTTATATATGCGCTGGGCGACGGGGGCCCACCAACCATTCACGGTTGGGCGCCCCCGATCAGGGCGCGAGACCAAGTCTCACATGGCCGTTGGGCCATATGTATGGAGATCAATCCAACATTCTCTCCCTTGATCTCTTATCATTCTTAAAGTTTCTTAATTTCTTTCTTTATCTTTTAATTTGTTTCTTTCTTAATTCTGTTCCATCCCATTACAAATTTGCATATCGAGCGTGTTTCGTCTTCACAGCAATTAGTGTCATTAGACTGACAGCCACGACATACTTATCCGTTTTGAAATGAAACCATTTTTCTGGGCCCTTCTTATTCGGGAATCATAGGCTTTCCCTTAAACCCATGCCGGCTAAGTGTCCTCTGAACACATTGGGTGGTAAGCCTTTTGTGAGCGGATCCGCTAGCATTCTCTCTGTTCTTATATGCTCAAGACTTAATACATGATCCCGAATTTTATCTTTCACAACATAGTACTTTATGTCAATGTGTTTGGCAGCACCACTTGACCTATTGTTGTGAGCATATTCTACCGCTGGGTTGTTATCGCAATACAACCTCATTGGTTTATGTATATCTTCTATTACTTTCAGTCCGGGTATAAATTTCTTTAGCCAATTCACCTGCCCCGAGGCCTCATAACATGCTACAAATTCAGCATACATTGTCGAGTTCGTAGTCACTGTTTGTTTGGAGCTTTTCCATGATATAGCTCCTTCTGCGAGAGTAAATATGTATCCTGACGTAGACTTTCTTTCGTCTCCCGCATAATCAGAATCTGAATACCCCTCTATCTGCAGGGAATCAGACTTTCTGTATGTCAACATGAGGCCTTTGGTTCCTTGCAAATAACGCAAGACTTTCTTCACTAATTTCCAATGTTCAATTCCTGGATTCTTTTGGTATCTGCCAAGTAACCCGGTAACGAAAGCTAAGTCAGGACGAGTACACGTTTGAGCATATTGCAAACTTCCAACAGCTGAAGCATATGGTATCGCTTTCATTTGATCAATTTCATATTGGTTCTTGGGACATTGATGTTTCCCATATCTATCGCCCTTGACTATAGGAGCAGGTGATGGACTACACGCATGCATACAAAATTTCTTCAAAACTTTCTCTATGTATGCTTTCTGCGATAATCCTAAAACCCCTTTTCTTCTATCTCGGTGAATTTCAATTCCTAAAACAAATGTGGCCTCACCAAGATCTTTCATATTAAAATTTAAGGACAAGAATTTCTTCGTCTCCATTAGTAGATTGACATCACTACTAGCAAGTAAGATATCATCTACGTATAGGATCAAAAATATGTATTTTCTATTTCTAAACTTTGCATAAACGCAATTGTCCTCAATATTTTCTTTAAACCCAAAACTTTTAATTATTCTATCAAACTTCAAGTACCATTGTCTGGAAGCTTGTTTCAATCCGTAAATCGATCTTTTCAGGCGACATCCCATCTTTTCTTTTCCTTCTATGACAAAACCTTTCGGCTGTGCCATATAAACGTTTTCTTCTAAATCCCCATTAAGAAATGTCGTCTTCACATCCATTTGGTGCAATTCTAAATCATAGTGAGCTACAAGTGCCATTATGATTCTGAAAGAATCCTTACCAGAGACTGGAGAAAACGTCTCATTGTAATCAATCCCTTCTCTTTGTGTAAATCCTTTTGCCATAAGTCATGCTTTATATCTTTCAACATTCCCTTGGGAGTCACATTTTGTTTTGTAGACCCATTTACAGCCTACTGTTTTGGCTCCTTTAGGAATAGGTTCTAAGTCCCAAACTTTATTGGCACTCATTGATTTCATTTCATCCTTCATAGCTTCCAACCACTTTGATGAGTGAGCACTCCTCATGGCTTCTTCGTAAGTAGTGGGATCACCCTCCATATGAAATTCTTCTGTGTTATAAAGTTCATAGTCATCAGGAATAGCTCGCTTTCTTTCTCTTTGAGACCTCCTAGGGGCCTCTGGCACTTGTTCTACAATGGGCTGTTGCTGCTCTTCCTCATGTGCGATGTTTGGTTCTATAGGCTCCTGAAGGACAGGTTCCTCACGTTCGTTTATTGTCGGCACATGTGAACTAACAACAGGTGTTGTCACTACAGTGTCTTGCACTGTTGGTGCAACAGCAGCAGGTAGTACAAAATATGGTTCTTCAACCATCGGAGTGGGCACATGTACCCGTTTCTCCTCAAGATTAATTTCTCGTGCTACCTTGCTTCCCCTGATCATATCATTCTCCAAGAACACAGCATGTCTTGTTTCTACAAACTTCGTATGTCTATCAGGACAATAGAAGCGATATCCTTTCGATCTTTCTGGGTAGCCAATGAGATGGCAGCTGACTGTCTTGGGGTCTAACTTTCCAATGTTTGGGTTGAAAATCTTTGCCTCAGCTGGACATCCCCACACACGTAAGTGATTAAGTGAGGGTTCTCTTCCAGTCCATAATTCATATGGTGTTTTTGACACCGACTTGCTCGGTACTCGATTAAGTATGTGAATGGCGGTTTTCAATGCCTCCATCCATAAACTAATCGGTAATGTGGAGTAACTTATCATGCTTCTTACCATATCCATTAAGGTACGGTTTCTTCTTTCAGCCACTCCATTCTGCTGAGGCTCCCCCGGCATGGAGTACTCGACGACTATGCCACTTTCCTGTAGGAACTTTGCAAAAGGTCCAGGGACTTGGCCATATGGGGTATGTCGCCCATAGTACTCTCCACCCCGGTCTGATCGTACTAACTTGATCTTCTTATTGTGTTGATTTTCAACTTCAGCTTTAAATATTTTGAATTTATCCAATGCTTCTGATCTTTCTTTAATTGGATAAATGTAGCCATAACGAGAGTAATCATCTGTGAATGTTATAAACGAATCATAACCATCCACACTTTTCACAGGAAAGGGACCACAAATGTCTGTGTAGATTATTTCCAAGATTCCTGTACTTCGTTTGGCATTCTTCTTTATTTTCTTAACGTATTTTCCTTTGATGCAATCAACACATTGTTCTAGATCAGAAAATTCTAAGTGTGGGAGAATTGATTCTTTAACTAATCGTTCTATTCTCCCCCTTGAAATATGGCCCAAGCGACAATGCCATAATTTTGAAGACACATTATCAATTCTCTTTCGTTTCTTACTTACATTCATAGATAGGGAATCATTCATATTCTCATTACAGACATTGTTCACATTCTCAGCAAGAGATAATAAATAAAGTTTGTCTTGTCGGAAGGCAAGACCAACACATTCATTATTAATAAGTATCTTACATTGGCCATTACCAAAATGGCAATCAAAATAATCATCATCAAGTTTCGAGACACTTATTAAATTTCTATGCAAAGAAGGAACATAGAGTATATCTTTAAGCCTAAGTATAAAACCATTCTTTAATTCTAAAGAGAGTTCTCCAATGGCTTCAACGTTGGCTTGCACTCCATTCGCAACTTTAATTGTTCTTTCCCCTCTTTGCAGGATTCTCTTCCCATTTAATCCCTGTAAAGAATTTGCAACATGAGTAGTTGCACCAGAATCAATCCACCAAGTGGTTTTCGCATAATTCAAATACAGAGATTCATCTACAAATGTAATAGTTTCTTCACCTCTCTTTAGCAGAGACTTCAGATAGAGAGAGCAATCTCTCTTGTAGTGTCCCCTCTTCATGCAGTACTTGCATTGATCTTTTTCAGCACCACCAAAAAGGTCATTTGGATGATTTTGATGATTCATAGGGGCCTTTCCCTGTGGCTTGGAATAAGAGGAGGCATTATCCCACTGGGATTTCCCCTGTGGTTTAGGATTCTTGTTCTGAAAGTGCTTTCTTTTGTTCTCCCTCACAAGGTTAGCAGTGTCACCCTGTAAGTTTTTAATTCTTTCCTCCTCCTGAACACACATGCCAATGAGTTTTTTGAAATCCCAATCTTCGGGCTGCATGTTATAGTTCACAACAAAGTTTTCATATTCTTTAGGCAAAGAAGCAAAAACCAGATGCATCAGGAACTTATCAGTAATTTTGAGTTCCAAATCCATTGGTTGAAGCTTAGATGCCATAGTGCGCATTTCACAGATGTGCTTCCTGATGCCACCACCACTGTATTTCGAAGTGACGAGTTTCTTGATCAGTGTACCTGCTGTGGCCTTGGTAGACCCAGTAAACTGATTCTTCACCTTTTCAAGGTATTCTTTAACAGTGGCACATTCTAGAATTGATCCCCTGATGGTTTCATCAATAGTGGCCTTGGCCACTAAGAGACACTTGTGGTTGGAGCCAACCCAATTTCTATGTTCAAGTTGATATTTCATCACATTATCTGCATGCTCACGCTCACGAGTAGTAAAAGCAGCATCAGCTTCATCAGTTTTCCTCACCAGTGCCACTGGTTCAACAGGACACGGGTGATGGATTGCCATATCAACCTCACCCAGGGCAAGCTCCACTTCAAACTTCTCCCGCCAGACTCGATAGTTGGTCCCATCGAGCTTCGGGATGTTGTTGATGTTCACAAAGAATTTTCCTCTAAAATTCATATCAAAGAGAGTGAGATATGTTCATAAATAAAATTGCATGTCTTAACTTAACGTTGGTCAAATTAAAATATATACCAAAATTCATCTATGCAAAAAAATTTCTACATCACCGTTGGGCAAAAGTAAAATTTATGCATAATTCTCATGAATCAAAAAATATTATAATATTATTATTAACAACGTTGGTCAGAAAATAACAACACTATAATAAAATTACCAGAAATTCATATTTTCTCTCTCAAAAAATTAAATTATCCCGGTGGTTCAAATTTAATGTGAGAGCAGTAATTCAATATTCGCAGCGGAAACATGCATAAATATCATAATTCAATTTTCCAGAAAGTCTAGAATTTCTATTCTATTCTCTGTGCAAAATATCGTTGGACAAAATTGCAGAGAAAATTTGCATCAAAATTCAATTCGAATTCATTCAAATATTCATCAAAAACAATTTCTGGAAAATAAAAAAGTTACTGTTCATGTTGGGCCGAAGTCCAACCATTCGGCCTTATAATCAAAACGGCCCACGGCCTGCTTCGCGCGCGCGCGGCGCAGTCAGCGCGGTCCAGCGCTGCAGCCCAGTGCGGCCCGTTTCCCTTTTTTTTTAATTCTGGAAATTCAGATTTTATTCGAAAATGTCACTATTCACTTCATGGGCCGCAGCAATCCATTCGGCCCGATGGCCAAAACGGCCCAGTAGCCAGCGCGCGCGCGCCGCACCGCGTGGGCCGGCCCGATCGCCGCCAGCCGTCCATCTGCATCAGACGGCCGAGCGCGCGGATCGGGGGGTCAAAACCCGCACCGGCTGTCGAACGCCGAAAACCCCTAGGTTCATTTCTCTCCTTCCCCGATTTCTCACCAGCCGCAGCGACCGGGCGAGCGGCCGCAGCCGCCAGCGGCGGCCATAGCGGCCCGGAGAAGATGGCGCCGCCGCGGGCCCCTTCGCCGGCGTGCGCGCTCGCCTACTGCTGAGCGCGCCGCCGTCGAGCGGCCTCGCGGGCGGTGCCCTGCTCATGCGCCGGAGGCGAAGCATCGGAGAAGCGGTGGGTTCGAGGTAAGTTCTTCCTCCTCCCCATTCGTTTCTTGAAGTTAGGTTTAGGGTCGGGGAGGTATAGTTCTTCCCGATCAGTTCTTCCCGATCCATTGAATCGGTTGGTTTTCATGGGCTTAGGGTTAGGGTTTCTTCGACTTCTTCCCCGATTCACAACGGATCGGTTTATTCTTGGTCATTTTCTTTAGATTTCTTCTATCTCGAACCCCTTTGATGTTTCTTTTTAGGGTTAGGGTTTCATTTTCCCGATCCGCATCAGATCGGTCAACTTCTTCTCATTTTTGTTTTCATTTTCATATCATTTCATACCCCAGAATCTAGATCCACGTTCTATAGGCTCATACTGATACCATTGTTAGTTCATATTCAATATAGGATCGATCTAGCAGTGGGGTCTAGTCGGGTTAAGTTCATCTAGGTGTGATGTATAGTTCATGAACTACTGAGACAGAGGGAAACAAAGAGAGAGAGAGAGAGAGTGAGAGGAATGGGGATCATACCGAAGCCCTCAGCGGGAGGAGCGGTCGGGGTCGTTGTCGGTGGCGCAGCAGATCCCATCACGAGCGTTGATGGAGGCTGCACACTGGCAGCGACGGTCGGTGAAGAAGATGATGACGATGACGTTTCCGGCGGCGTGGACGTCGGGGTGGCGGCGCTGGCGTCGGTGAGTCTTCCCGTCGCTGGCAGCGCCCCTCTTAGATCGGTCTAGGGTTTAGGATGTAGGTGGGGAGTCTGGCGGCGCGGTGAACCTCGTCACATGTGCCCCGGCCCCACCTTCCTTATATATGCGCTGGGCGACGGGGGCCCACCAACCATTCACGGTTGGGCGCCCCCGATCAGGGCGCGAGACCAAGTCTCACATGGCCGTTGGGCCATATGTATGGAGATCAATCCAACAGGAGGTCCTCTCTCTTGTCATGTCTTACCACGAGCCGTCGCGTCTCCACCTAACCTCCAACAGCCTCAAGGTCGCGGTGGAGTGGATGGATGTCCAATTACGACAAGGTCGTCGTTGAAGATGCCCCAAACCTCAAGCGCCTGCTCTTCCATAGCATCCTTGAGAGGAGGCCTGTCAAAATTGTTCGCGCGCCAAGGCTGGAGGTGCTCGGGGTCCTCGACCTCAACCTCCACAGGCTTGAGATTGGTGGCACTGTCATCAAGGCTGGGATGAAAGTGAGTGCTAGCAACATGGTACCAAGCTTGAAGATACTAGCCGTGAAGGTTCGGTTTGAATGCAACAGTGAGGCCAAGATGCTGCCTACTTTGCTGAAATGCTTTCCTCGCTTGGAGACGCTTCACATCATCATGCCCACTCCATCCGAGACACCGGACAGCCCACAGGACTTGAGGAGGTTCTGGCAGCACCTGCGTCCTTGCGAGTGCCTCGAGTCGCATCTGGAGACTGTTATGCTCTATGGGTCCTTGGCGGAAGGTAACGGGGCTGGTTTTATCCGGTACATCGTGAGGGAGGGGAAGGCTTTCAAGACTCTCGCCTTGGTTTGCAGTGATGAGGTGAGCGTCTCCAGAGAATCAGCTGTTGATGGAAGCGGTAACATTGCCTTTTGTCCTGCCACCGCAGGCTGGAGTTTCCAAGCTGCCATTGATTTATCACTGGGTGATCCCTTTGGCGTGGTGAGGGCTCAGGCATGAGGATGCTGGTGCTAGTATGTCATTGTCATGCGTTTCTGTTTGCTGTGCTGTACTAAGGTCTTGATCGGGAATTATGTTTCGTAGTGATAAAAGCATGGGAAGAAACTTGCATATGAATGTCTTTTGGATTATGTGGTGTTAAAAGCATGGTAAGGAACTTGCACACGAAGTCTGGAAACCAAAGTGTCTGATTTGGCTTGCTTGGGCCTTGGGGAGGGATTAAGATTCTGGGTTATGGATGTACTTCGTTTCCTGAATGTTAAGTTGGCTGTCATGTGTCCGTTATGGGTCTGTAATATCTGGAACCAATACTTGTGATGGGTTTGTTAAGTTGTTATGGGTCTGTGATATCTGGAACTAATACCTGTCATGTGTCTGTTATGTTGGCCATCTATTTGTCTGCATGTTTTGTGGCCCATTCTCGCCCTTGAAGTATTTGTCCACCCAAGATGTGAAGCTTCTACATTTGATCATCAATCTGTTTTTTTGTGAGGGGGTATTTGATCATCAATCTGTTAAGATCTCAGCTCTCAGTCGTGGGCTGTGAGGGGCACGCTTACATGATCATCAGAATCAGGCTTTCTCTAAAACACAGTTACAACCAAGGAACATGTAGAGCCAGAAGTAGCTTAATGTCAAGCAGTTTCTAACCGTGGGCATTTTGCTCAATCAGTGCAATGCAATGCAAACCAGATTGGATTGTGGTTGTTTCACCGGGAGGTCCAGTAGAAATGCCGATCCAACATACAGGTTGGATTGCGACACACAGGTTGGATTGCGTTCCTCCAATTTTTAGTGTACTGGAGCATCAACATACAGGTTGGGTTGCGTTCCTCCAACCTTTAGTGTACTGGAGCAATTCAACCTCCAGTAATAAATCAATTAAACACATGCTTTGTAATTAGAAAAGTTTGACTACTGACATCATATGGAATATGCTGCGATTGTAACATTTCCAGCGGACAGCACCCGCTCTAGTCCATTCACAACTACTTTTCAGCCCCTGCATACATCGCCAACAAATATCTGGAATGAAGTAATTGTTAATAATCTATCAGTAGGCAATCGATGATAGGGAATAGGGATACATTCATACAACGTCACAAGATCACAATATTATTAGCTCTGTGTTGCTTTAACTCATCAGCTGGAACAAGAGGAAATCAGACGACAAATCAATCAAATGCACGGTCTATGACTTGGAAGTTCATGGGTTTGATCTGTGTATAGAATTTCTAGTGGAGCCAAGTGTTCACAGCAAATTTTCAACGTCACTAACTACTACTAAATATTAAATATTCTCTTGTGGTTTGAAGGCGACCTAGAATCCCCCCTAAAACAAAATAAAGATTGCTATAATTTACAGGGCTTTGCATACCTAACTATTTGCAGAAAAGCTACTCCAATTACCATGACCAAAAGCAGCCTAGAGTTACATTATCCTGTCAATTGGTCTTAAGTCTGTTGGTAAATGATCATAGCTCCCTGATGCCTGGAACACAGGCCGCTTCCCATCATCTTGTGCCAAGTGTTCCATGGTTGGTGTCAACATAATGTAGTTTGGGTCAGCTCTTTGGTTACTGCATTTCATTGATATTCAATGTCTTGTCAGTACAACATTGCTAATTGAATAAACATAAAACAATTTCAGGGATAAATACAGAACCTGGGTTGTCTCAGATCCTCTGTTCGAATGCCAAATCCAAATGATGTTGTACCCTTTGAATGATCATTCACAGCTGCCAACTGAGAAGGAAATGAATGCAGCCGTGATGACCAAGTTTGTTAAGCGAAAAATAGTTGAAAGTTTGCAGCTACCCTACAGTAAGTATTACTTTTGTGCTAGTATGTGTTTTTTCTACTTCACTGTAGTATCCAAAGTACAAATCTAAAAACTGGAACATAACCATAGCTACAATATACCAAAATGCAAATATAAGACTGGACAAAAGCATAATTAACTGCTATTTTGTTACTTGGAAGAGTAAATGAAGTTCATATTGATAAAAAGTGGTTCAGTGTGATGTCAAAAAAAAGTGGTTCAGTGCTGCTTGTTTAAAATTTTGTATGACTAAGGACTGGAACTTCAAATACTCACAACAAACTAATAGACAGTACAAACTAGGAAGACAGCCTAAATTCATCAAGCAAAACTGATAAAGAAACTACAAATAGCCCCTCTATTGAGGCAGTATTCATTCGTGGGTCTGGGTGTAAATGACTTTTTCGTCTGTGCCAAAAATGAAGGATGCATAGACTTGAATACCTGTTAGACAAAACATGGTCTCCACCATGATTTGAGTGCCAGAACTACAGAAGACTTGGAGGGACCAAGCTTTCCCTGCAAATAAAGATCAATAAGCATCAGTTGAGGTGGGAATGTATTTCTTGTTCTCTTTGAGACGAGACATGAAGGCATAAATGATAAATTTAACGTTCAATAGGAAGTTCTTTTTAGCTTGCCAACTTGCGGCTAACTGAAACAAAGAATTCCCATTCTCGGTCGGTTTATCTTTATCATTCCTGAAACAGTACGGAAATTGAGTCAGTCAGCTGTGTTTATGTAAAGCCGAGTAACACACCATCTAAAGCTTAACTTGCAATAAACTCAAGTCCCAAATCAATGTAGTTTGTAATTTCAACAACATCTTTATCTTCTGAAGGATTTTTCACCTGGTGTACACAAGCAGCGTATATGATAAAAAATTCAGATTTCAAAACTTAGATGGCATAGCTCTAATACAATGAGTTCATACCCGACAATGTACACAACCAGGAAAAATTAAGCAAATATTAGGTCCCCCTAATAATGTGTTTGATGGGGCCATAGACAATTTCTTGGTGGCCCATATATTTTTAAACGGAACAGTTTTCAATGGCATAGAACACCAAGTATTTCATCAGGTTCACTTTGAGAAGTTGTAGCATCAAATTAATGTTCCTGCAGATCTATCTGATGTTATTTTCTTCAAGATATAAACTCGCTTCGTGTTGTCCACACCAGCTGGTGGGGATGACAGTTTATTAGAGTATTCCTACTTCCTACTAGTGCATGTTGTCTAAGCTATGTAATTCTATTGTTCGGCTATTGCCAACGTTACTGTTGGAGACAAATCAAAGATTTGGGGTAAATTTTCTCATTTCATTGCCTTGCCATAACTATAGCAGGTTTGAAGAATATATAGATAGTTTGCTTACAGCTGAAGGTAGCTAAGGATATTCCAAGTAGATTCTAAGCATATTCTAAAGTAAAGATGCTAAAGCCATATAGAGATAAGGATGGTGACACAGCACCCCAACTACTCCTAAGATAAGCACTAGACTTATAGAAGCTGTCAGTTATCAACACTAGACAATCACCAAGGGATAGGTTTTGTGTTTTGTATGAACTTAATTTTTTCCTCCATATCACATGACTGAAAGTAATCTCGATAATTGATAAATATTGATCAAATCTAACATAATAATGATGAAGTACAAAATGTTGTGTACTTGTCTTGCAAGATCGTCACGCCTTTTTGAATGAAATAAACTCTTACCACAGGTTTGATCGGAAAAAGATTGACACGATGAATCTCTTACCCGGATTAAATTAATATCATATTTCCCATGATTCCACCTTTTCTTCCTGAATCTGAGCTGTAGCTACACTATGATGTCAAAAGAGAAGTAACTCTTTGCAAAGACAAAATGAAAGAGAACTGCCCTTACCCCTCTTTGAACAACCAAGTGTTGATAGAATGACATTGTCAACTGCAGATCAATGAAAATAAATTGTTATAGGAGAATTGCAAATTAGACTCAAAGATTGCGCATAGGCGACACTGGTTACATTTAGAAATGGTGTCTAACACTGTCATGGACTATTTAACGTTTTTAAATGTTTTATTTACTTCCCAATGTTTTGCCTATTCATTGTTCTCTACTCAAAAGAAAGGAAAACATATGCACCAGAATTTTTATTTCATGGCATTGTTTAATGTGGCTAGTATTATAGAACTAGATTATAACCCATATCTTAATTCAAGCACCATCCATCAAAAGATCCTGGCAATCACAGGCTACTCTCTTCATTCTAAATTATAAGACATTTTTCCTTTTTTAGATTCATAGTTTTTTGCTGCAGTTAGTTATTATACAAAAATAATATATCTAGAAAATCTAGAAAGATTTACAATTTGGAATGGAGACAGTAATAAACTGAGGGAAGTATTATGAGTGCAATTAGATGATACCTGTTTACATCTGGCAAGCTCAAGGGTAAAAGTGGATAAAGGGCTGAGTGGGCTAGTTGAACCAACACTGTAACTAATTGCACCATTCCAATTCTCCAAATCTGTAAACGGCATAGTATGTTTGTTTCCGCCTATTAAAGATTGAATAGAATGGAACATTAGCAAAAACAGAGGCTCACAGTTGACTTGGAAATAAATATATTTTTACTAAGTGATGGGCAAAGTTTACAACACGTGACTTGTTTTGAGTGATAAACTAATCTTGAAATGGAGGAAGTAAGGCTCTGTTCGTTTTTATGTGGTAATTATCTCAGAGCATCTTTACTTTCTGCAGCTATAATAGTAAATTCCTACTAGATTAGTTCAAGATTTCACAGCACATCAACCACAAATTAGTCCATAGTGATTACAAAATTATGCATATGCAAAGCGTAAAAATGAAGTTTTAACAGAAAAGTAGAAACCAAACCCAGCTACACAGAAAAACTTTTGCAAGAAAATACAAAAAGATTCTCAAAGCTAACCAACTAGCGCTAGAACTATTTCATTTCTCTACTTCAATTAAAACCCAAAACTATCATGGAATTTTATAATCCTCCACCTCCATTCCACTCTCTAATAACCAAAAAAAAAACTAGACCAACCTAGTATTTGCATTGATAAGAAAACGGGCACCCAATTTCATCTCAACAAGGACTTAAACCTAGGAGGTTTGGACATACAGAGAAGTTCCTACCTCCACACTCCAATTGATTCAACTTAAATGGTGTACCATCTAAATCTTCAAGGTAGGAGATGGGACTATTGAGGCTTATGCCGCTATGCGTGAACCCCTGGGAACACCTTTAGGAATTATGGAAGCATTGAAATGCTTGTGTTTATAAAGGTGCTAGGCCTAGCATAGAGGTGATTCTTCAATCTATTGCCAACTAGAGTAATCTGTGGTGCATGGCAGGAGTCTCTACATTACATGAGTTCCTTGTTAGGTCGCTGGTCCTGGATCCCTAGGTCCTTAGTATGTTGAGGTTGTTGGTCGTGTTATCTTAGCTTATTTTCTAGAGTGCCATTTTCATTAAACCCTGTGGGGGTATAGGAGGGGGTTTCTTACTTCCCTTCCTTTTATATCTATTTATTTATTCTTCTTCTTAGTGAAATGGCACACGGCTCCTCTACATAGATTGAGAAAAAAATCTCAAGCTCTAGCTCGATCAACTAATTGTTTTCATTAATCTTCATTAGCTTTTGAATTAATTTCTGCTAACTCAGTATCCATTTGTTCAGGAACTTTTTTTGATGATAAAGAGGTTCCTCTATAATAATAATGGATTCAAAAGAATGCTTCAGCATGAGGATAATATTCAGTCACAGCTCACTTCCAGTTTGTCTTATTCATCTTAAATTACTCTATTATAGCATCAGCTCTTTACGGCTGGTTAACAACTTTGCATTGAGAAAGTTTTCAGCTAAGATAAAGATTCTTACAATAGTAAGAAACTCAGAAGAATAATATAGCCATAGTGCATATGTGTTTTTATTTTATTCTAGAAAAAAAAGAGTTCAGATGCTCCATGTATAATAACCTGAAAATTCAAGGGGACTAAGAACATAACTAATGACAAGTTAACACTCACTAAGTGGCTTTTATTGAACTCCAACACTTAAGTTCCCTTTTCTCCCAACCAACCATGCTCCAGAGGGCATTTCTCCAGATACTGTAACAGGAAGTAGCATCAGCATGACAGGCTAATACTGGATACGATATATATTACAAAATAAAGTAAACCCATTAAATGGTCGTAAAATTTCAGAGGGCATAAACTTGGTCCATATAGTATTCAGTCACAATACGAAACAAATGCAAGATAAATGTATAAATAGATGCATACAAGGAAATGGCACAAAAGACGCTCCAAGTGATAAATTCTCTGAACCATATCTTAAGCCCACAACCCCAGAATCTTCTGAACACGCCCTGCAAAAATGATGAACTTATCCCTCAATCCGATTATTTGTAAAACTTACAGAAAGAGACAAAAATGAATATCTTACATACATTGTATTTGGAGAAAGAAGAAGTCTAACATAAGGATATGCAGCTAAAAGAAAGCGCTTGATTTGCATATGTACACAGATATAGACTACCTGTCTCCTATTGGTAAAGGTAATGTTCCAAATGCACCAATACCATACTGAGGACAGTACACAGATGACCGAAGCTGCCACGCACTGTATAGTAAGGGATCAGCTGAAACAACGTTGTTGATATGATTTCCATGATAAAAATATATATATGATTGAGAAATGATATAGCTCAAGCAAGAAAAAACATACGTTGAAGTGGACACATGAAGGTCCACAAAGGTATGGGGATCTTCTGATTCTCTAAAAAGGGTTCTAGCGAAGTAGAGTTTTTTTTTTTGTGAGATGGTCTCAAATCTCGTGAGTAAAGGAGAGTTCCAGTGCCAGAATCTAAAAGTTCAACTCTTAATTGCAGAGCTGTCAAATCCTTTCACGTTTTGGTTCCCACAATCTACAAGTGAATGATGAAATACGATTCCTTGGACATTGTGAATCGATCAAGCACAGTAGCTAGCAGAGTATAATCTAACATTGTTGATCAAGCAACTGGAAGAGTTATAATCTAATAAACATTGTTGAGTGCAAGCACAGTAGCTGGCAGAGATAAGCTAAGAGCGTTGCGCGGTGGACCTTGTGCGCGCGGCGATGGGAGGATACTCGAAGAGTGGCGGCACCAGCACCATCCGCTCCTTCGGCGGCGGCGGCGGTGGCGGCGCCTCCTTCCGCGGTGGCGCAGTCGATCTCCACATCTCGGCCTCGGGGCTTGCGCACGCGACGTTGGAGCTGCGGCCTCTTCCCTTGGCGTCCGGGCTTGTGTTCCGTGTTCGAACTCGTCAAAGGATTGTCCCCGCCCGAGACCAGGAGGGTTTATGGAGGTTCTCATTTTCTTCTTCTTCTTGGGGGAGGGTTCAAGCTTAGCGAACGACAAAAGCTGCAAGTGCAAGTTAATCACGGTCTGGCCCTCAGGAAAAAAAAAAAATTACGGAACTAGGCCTGAACGCTCTGTGTCGATTCCCGGCTGCTGCATATAGCACCCGTACATCCAGAGGGCGCAGGGGGCCAAGGCGATGAACGGCGAGCCGTCGCCCGGTGGGACACTTCGAGCACGGGCTCCAGCGTGTCGTCGATGCGGTCGATGACCCGGCCAGAGGCCGCGACGCGGAAGCGGTGGAGGCGGAGGCTGTGGAACGGCACCCTGGCGGAGATGCAGCCGACGAGGACCGACCACGTGGCGTGGTCGCCGGCGGTGGCGTCGGACGGCGCGCGGGTGTAGACGCCCGGCCGGGAGCGAAGCGCGGGACGTGGGGCTGGGGCTTGCAGTACTTACGCCAGCAGCAGAAGCAGCGGAACAGGTTGCACTGTTCCCGTCCTCCTCCTGCTCTGCTTCCACAGCAGCAGCTGGGGGATAATCTGAATCCAGCTAGGCGTTCGTCGCCATGGATCCGGCTGCCGACGCAGATGCCGAAGTTTTCGCGCGGCGTCTAGTCTCAGATTAGTCTCAAGTGTACGGGTGTGATTCGGAGCTAGCAAAATCAGAAAAGGTAGGCAATCACCCTGTACATGGAACAATGATCTACATACATGGACATGGATGCACATTGACATCGCCACGAAGATCTGGAATGCAGTAATTGTTAATCACTATTAGTAGGCAATCGATGGTATGGATATATTCATACATCGTAACAAGATTACAATATTATTAACTTTGTGTTGCACAATATTATTAGACATGTATACTCATCAGCTGAAACAAGAGAAAATCAGACGACAAATCAATCAAACGCACGGTCTAAACTTGAAGTTCACGGGTTTGATCCGTTTATAGAATTCCTAGTGGAGCCAAGTTCTGCTCCATTTCACAGCAAATTTTCAACATCGCTTATAACTACTACTAAATACCAGGGGACCCAGAATTCCCCCCTAACAAAATAAAGATTGCTACAGTTTACAGGACTTTGCACACCTAACAACTTGCACAAAAGGTACTTCAACTACTAGATGACCAAAAGCAGCCTAGACTTTACATTATCCTGTCAATTGGCCTCAAGTCTGTTGGTAAATGATCATAACTGCCTGAATCAGAATGTGCCTGGAACACGGGCCGCTTCCCAGCATCTTGTGCCAAGTGTAGCATGAATGGTGTCATCATAATGTAGTTTGGGTTAGATCTTTCAGAACTGCATTTCATTGTTATTCAATGTCTTATCAGTACAACATTGCTAATGGAATAAACACAAACCAATTTCAGGGATAAATACAGATCCTGGGTTGTCTCAGATCTTCTGTTCGAATGCCAAATCCAAATGATGTTGTACCCTTTGAATGATCCTTCACAGCTGCGAACAGAAAAGGATGTGAATGCAGACATGATGACTAGGTTTGTTAAGAGAATAGTTGAAAGTTTGCAGCCACCCCACAGTTAGAATTACTTTTATGTTATGTGTTTTTTCTACTTCACTGTAATATCAAAAGTACAAGTCTAAAACTGCAACATAACTGATGTTATTTTCTTCAAGATATAAACTCGCTTCATGTTGTCCACACGACCTGGTGGGGATGACAGTTCATTAGAGTGTTCCTACAATCCTATACTTCCTACTAGTGCATATTGTCTAAGCTATGTTATTATTCCTATTGTTGGGCTGTTGCCAACACTAGACAATCACCAATGGATAGGTTGTGTTTTGTATGGACACATAAATTTTCCTCCATATCACATGACTCAAAAGTAATCTCGATAACTGACAAATATTGGATGAAACCTAACATAATAAATAAAGATGTAGTACAAAAGCCGTGTACTTGGCTTCCGCGATCATCAAGCCCTTTTGGATGAAATAAACTCTCACCACAAGTTTGATCAAAAAAAGATTGACTTTATGAACCTATAACTCTGATTAAATGAATATCGTGTCTCAAAGATAGATACTTCCACCTTTCTTCCTGAAACCTGAACTGCAGCTACACTGTGATGCGAAAAGAGAAGTAACTCTTTGTAAAGACAAAATGAAAGAGAACTGCCCTTACCCCTCTTTGAACAACCAGGTGTTGATAGAATGATATTGTCAACTGCAGTCAATGAAAATAAAATGTTATAGGAGAACTGCAAATTAGATTCAAAGATCGTGCAAAGGCGACACTGATTTAAATATAGAAATATAGAAATGTACTATGTCTAACACCATCATGGACATTTAACTTGTGCAAATGTTTTACTTCCCAATAGTTTGCCTATTCATTGTTCTCTACACAAAAGAAAAGAAAACATATGCATCACAATTGTTGTTTCATGCCATTTTTCAATGTGACAAGTATTATAATATTGGGAATGACATTGGGTGAAGTATTTCAAGCTAATAAACTGGGGTAGTAACTACTCTGTAGCTTTGTCAAAAGATCCTAGAAATTTCAAGCTAATAAACTGGGTGAAGTATTTTGATTGAAAACGATGTGCATTTAGACGAGACCTGTTTACTTCTAGCAAGCTCAACGGGAAAAGTGGATAAAGGGCTGAGTGGACTAGTTGAACCAACGCTATAACTAATTGCACCATTCCAATTCTCTGGATCTGTAAACGACCTAGGATGTTTGTTTCCACCTAAAGATTGGAAAAAATCCACGTTAGCAAAAACAGAGGCTCACAGTTGACTTATAAATACATATATATTGACTAATAAGTGATGGTCAAAGTGAATGTTTGACTTGTTTTGAGTCATAATGCGTCATAAACTTTGCAATGAAAGAAGTAACACCCACAACACGCATGTATGGTCCTTACGGCTCCATTTGTTTTTATGTTGTAATTATTTGAGAGCATCTTGCTAATTTTGTGGAGCTACAAAAGAAAATCCCTACTAAGATAAGTTCATAGCACATTAACCACAAATTGACCCTATATAAAATTATGTATATGCAATGCAAAAGGTCAAAATGAAGTTTAACATAAATGAAACCCAGCTACACATAAAAACTTCAAAAAACAGGTACAAGAAAAGACGAAAGGCTTATCAGGATAGCTAAAGCTAACCAACTAGCACTAGAACTATTTTTTTCTCAAATACGCAAAAGATCTGCGCATCTTTGTATTTAAGAAGAGTTTGTACATCACACACGGCGCGTTTCGGGAGGTCAATGATTTACAGTAAGCTCCGCCTCCCTTACAGTTTTACACATGGCGATTATTCATGAACTAATTCACCTAGGTGGCGTGCCCCTGCCTCTATCCAAAGGTCGGCTATCTGCTTGATCTTGGCGAGTAGTTCTGGCGCATGGCACTAGAACTATTTTATTTCTATACTTCAAATGAAACGCAAAATTACCATGGAATTTTATAATCATCCACTTCCACTCTCTAATAACCAAAAAAAGAACTAGACCAACATTGGAGTATTAGGTGGATTTACATTAACAAGAGAATGAGCACCCAGGTTTGCATTGTCAAGGACTTAAACCTAGGAGGTTTGGGCATACCACAAACTTCCTACCTCCACGATCTAATTGAGTTCAATTTAAATGGTGTACCATCTAAATCTTGAAGCTTGGAGGATCAGACTACTGAAGCACCGAAAATGCTTGTGTTTTAGAAGGTGCTAGGCCTAGCATAGAGGTGCTACTTCGATCTGTGGCCAACGAGAGTAATCTGTGGTGTGTGCGGGAGCCTTGGCATTACATGAGTTCCTTGCTAGGTCACTGGTCCTAGATTCCTAGGTCCTTAGTTGTTTGTAGGCTCTTGGTCGTGTTTTCCTTGTTTATTTTTGGAGTGCCATTTCGGTTAAAAACCACTAGGTGCCTAGGAGGGAATTTCTTACTTCCCTCCCTTTTGTATCTATTTAGTTTTTCCCTAATGAAATAACACACAACTCTCGTCTTATATTCAAGAAAAAAACTTCAAACTCTAGCTCAACCGATTGTTGTCTTTCAATCTTCTATTAATCTTCATTAGCTTAGTTATTATCTATTAACTCTGTATCCATTTGCTCAGGAACTTTTTCGATGGAATTTCAGAAACTTTTTTTATTGTACAAAGGTTCCTACATTAACAATGGACTCAAGAATGCTCAAGCATGAGGATAATATTGAGTCACAATTCACAGCCAGTTTGTTTTATTCAATCTTTTTTTTTTCGAGAACGTATCTAGAGTTTTATTCCATCTTACATTTCTCTAATTTGTCCATCAGCTCTTTACAACTGGTTAACTACTTTGCATTGAGGAAGTTTTGCAGTTTAACATAAAGATTCCTACAATAGTAAGAAACTCAGAAGAATGATATAGCTTTATTGCACCTATATTTTTATTTTATTTTAGAAAAAAAAAGAGCTCAGACATTCCATGTATAATAACCTCAAAATTCAAGGGGCTGAGAACACAATTATTGTGACAAGCTACACTCACTAAGTGGCTTGTATTGAACTCCAGCACTTAAGTTCCCTTTTCTCCCAACCAACCATGCTCCAGAGGGCACTTCTCCGGATACTGCAAAAGGAAGTAGCATCAGCATGACAAGCTAATATTGGATATGATATATGATTATGAAATAAAAGTAAACCCATTAAATCATCGTAAGATTTCAGAGGGCATAAACTTGGTTAATATAGTATTCAATCACAATTTGAATAAAATGCCTGATAAATGTATAAATAGATGCATACAAGGAAATGGCACAAAAGACACCCCAATTGATAAATTCTCTGAACCATATCTTAAGCCCACAACCCCAGAATCTTCTGAACACGCCCTGCAAAAAAGATGAACATAACTCCCTCAATCTGATTCTTTGTAAAATTACAGGAAGAGACGAAAAGTAATATCTTACATACATCATATTTGGAGAAAGAAGAAGTCTAACAAAAAGATATGCAACTAATAGAAAGCGCTTGATTTGCATATGTAAACAAATATAAGCCTACCTGTTTCCCACTGGTAAAGGTAATGTTCCAAATGCGCCAATACCATACTGAGGATAGTACGCAGATGACCTCAACTGCCACGTACTGCATAATAAAGAGATGAGACAAAATAGCAGTGTGGGTACGATTTCCATAATAGAAAATATATATGTTAAGAAATGATATAGCACAAGCAAGAAAAAACATACGTTGAAGTGGACACAAGAAGGTCCACAAAGGTATGGGGATCATCGGGTTCTCTAAAAGGGTGCCATAGAATTTTTTTTGTGTTAGAGTATAACAAAAGTTGCATATAATATAGAATACAAGAAAATAAGGAATACACAGGAATACACACTTTTGCCAGCGGAATAGAGCATCGCCCTTTACTTCTGTTCCACAATTTTTGTCCGTTGGGGCGGACGCCTAGCGAAATTAAGGTTTTCAAATGGTTTTTTTGAAGTTAACCATTAGAAGATATAAAAAGGACTGGAATAAATCTTTCTAGTAGCCAAATTTTATCTAGTGTCACCAGAATACAAAAGTACAGGAAGTTAAATTATGATTACTTGAAAGAAAGGTGCTTGAAAAGTGGTGGGAGATGATCAGATTAGATACAGAAACAACAATAATAAGACCAGTTGGTGATCCACTAAAAATCAAACATTGACAAGGAAGGAACCACACAATTTGGAGGAAAAAGGCTTAGTAACAAAAACAGTGCCCATGTTTGAAAGGATACAGTAGTGATCAAATCAATATTTGGTTCTTCTAATGCTTTCAGCATGATCCGTGATGTCATATTCCCAGCTTGATAGAAGTAGTCGTCAAACAGGTTTTGCAGCGAGAGTTTTCCAAACATTAATTCGTATGCTCGTACTGACATCTTGCACATTTACAACCCACAAGGCTTGCACATTATTGCAGAGCTATGAAATCCTACCAAGAGAACTACTAAAACTACAACTAGTCCTAGTACACATAGAGAGAAATCTCAAATCTCGTGAGAAAAGGAGACTTCGTCGTCTATAATTCACATAGATGTACAATCTACGACTGAATGATGAAATACGATTCCTTGGCCATAGTGAATTGATCTAAGCCCTATAGCTAGTAGAGTACTTTCTTCGTCCCAAAAAGGATGATGTTATGGGAAGCGTATCAGTCAAACTTTCTCAACTTTGACTAGGTTTGTACAAAATACGTGTAATATTTATATCTCTAAATAAATTTATTAAAAAACTATATTTAAAGATCTTTTTAATGATACTAATTACTTAACATAAATATTTATATATTTTAATATATAATTACCGATAATTTAAAAACGTTGACTTCTCGAGAAGCGAGAATGACATCTATTTTGGAACAGAGGTACAATCTAACATTGTTGTGTTCAGTAGCTAGCAGAGTATAAAGCTAAGAGCGTTGCGCGGTCGACCTTGTGCGCGCGGCGATGGGAGGATAGTCGAAGAGCGGCGGCACCAGCAACATTCCGCTTCGGCACTATCGGCGGCGGCGGCGGCGGCTGCGGTGGCGGCGTCTCCTTCCGCGTCCGCGGTGACGCAGTCGCTTTCCACGTCTCGGCCTCGGCTTGCGCACGCGACGGCGGAGCTGCCGCCTCTTCCCTTGGCGTCCGGGCTTGTGTTCGGTATACGAAACGAACTCGTGGATTTCTGACCAGGATTCTCTCCGAAGCTAGGAGGGTTTTGTGGAGGTTCTCATTTTCTTCTTCTTGGGAGAGGGTTCAAGCTTAGCGAACGGTCTGGCCCTCAGAACAAAAAGTGTTAATCACGGAACTCGGCCTGAGCCGAAACAATGGATCGCATACGGCTGGAAATAGCCCATACAATCTGAAGGCCCGTACAAAATAGCCCATCATGAGAACAAAAAGGCCGATACGGCCCATTTACCTAGATGACCGCTAATTGAGCACGCGTTCTTCTTCCTCCCTCCGTCTCCGGCGTCTTACTCTTATCCCCCACACAAGCGCCGCTTACCACCGGCCGGAACAGGACTGGTGGAGGTCCCGGGACGGCAGTGATGGCGGAATTGTCGACGTCTTCGGATGGATTGGTAGCCGAAGAAGCGACGCAGCAGGAACCAGGTTCGATTTGGCAAGGGATTCCCCAGTCCTCTTCGGCTTGTGTATGCTAGTTGCTTGTGATGCTATAGCTAGGGTTCCATCACCTTGCCTGCTCGAAGGGTTAGTGGTTCCTGTTGTCCAAAATTCATCTGATCCAACCTCGTCCATTTATACTGTTTGTTGATGCGTACTACAGTCTACACATCCCAGTGATGTATTTACTGCCAATTTTGAAGGCCTGCACCCTTTTTAAACGTTGAATTTTCCTCGTCCTTTGCTTCAATTAGGATACCGACGAGGCTTAAGTCCTTCAGATCAGCTAACCTGTCCGGCGGAGTTAGTACTGTTTGTGTGAATCTCCATCGTGCCTTCTGAATTTTGTGTTCAGCTTTAGTTCGTTAAATCATACCCTTTTTGAGCCCATTTGCTTAATAAAAGAGGGAAAAATCAGTAATCTTGTAGCTTTGATGAGTACACCAATGGAGTATCAAGCATGGAGCATATTTACTCTGCTCCTGTTTATATAGTGTCACTGTCAGTGATCTGTGATGCCGTTGTGGTTCCTATGGAAGTGAAACTGTTTGTTGGACTGCATACAGGACAAGGAAGCTCTGAAGGTAGTCATGGTTTGGAAGACACAAAGGAGCAGGAAATAAGAAAGGGAAAGGCAGCTCTTGTTTCCACTGAACTGCTGAGGGAGGATCTGGTTCAGAGTGCTCTTAGTTTTCTGAAACATCCGAAAGTAGTAGCCTCTTCGGATGGACAGAGGCGATCTTTCCTTGAAAATAAAGGACTCACTGTTGATGAAATAGATGAAGCGTTTCGACGTTTACAAGTAAGAATTGTTTGGTTAATTTCTGCTTGAATCTGATTTCCTTCCCTGGTCATTCTGATTTCTTTTACTTTTTTTTAACTCATTTTGTGGGGGGGGATTAAAGAGCCCATCATCGAATTCTGCGGGCTCAAATATGTGCACATCTCAAGGTACGGCAGAGAAACTTCATTTACTAAGTTAGCTTTTTATATGATATTTAGTTCTATATGTTTGTGGATCATATAATGATTTCATTGTTTATATGTGTTTTCCTCTGTAAATGATGGTGATTCCATATGACATTCTCCATCCAGACCTAAATGGCTTCATCGTTATAAATCTAACTTAGTAACTTCACTGCCTTATCTATTGCCTGCATTTTGTCAGGGGTATCTGATCATTCGTGCAGCATTACTGAGGTCAGCACAAACTACCAATAATAGTATTGGCCGGGCATGACTGGTATTACGCTGAATTTTTTAAGCTGCCGCCATTTTCTTCACTGCAGCAGGAGAGTAAAGTTGACAAAAGGTGTATGGATGAATCAGGTTTGCCAATGCATCCCATTCCCATCTAAGGTAAGTCCTGAATATTTTCCCTGATTCCTTTTTTTTCTAACATTCCTACTCTCTTTATCTCAAATTGTAAGTCATTTTGGCTTTCCTATAGGTACATAGCTTTTGCTATGCACCTAATTGTATCTTCAAAAGCCAAAAAGACTTGCAATTTGAAACAGAGGGAGTACTTTTTTTATAGAGAGGGTGGAACCTGAAGCTGAACCTGTAGCTCCTGTGGTACCTCGTCATCCAAAATCATATATGGAGGTCAGTTATCTATCTAAAATGTGAGTAAAATGGCTGTAGTTTTAATCCTTACGCTGCTGCAGACTACTGCATATGTGATATAGCTCCATCTCAATGTAATTAAATTAACTTGAGAGAGTGTTCTTAACTGCCCATTGCTGCTTGGTATGCGATTTTAGTAGTCCTGTTTAGCATGATGTTGGTTCTCAAAGATTAACTTAGATAGATGGACTGATAGTATAAAAAATTAAGTTTCACTGTTAGATCTAGCCAGTTGCAAAATCAATGGTCTTTGAACATGCATCCTTTTAGTGATGCAGTGATGCATCATACACTAGGGGTGGGTGAGAAGTTCACTCATATGTGCTGATGGATATTCAAGGATGCTTGTTTCTGTTAGCTGTTGCATCATGAGGATTCTGCTATCCGCTTCATCTTATCATGCATTGCCCCCCTTGTTAAGCTACCAGGAGTATATTAAACATTACAAAGTCTGCAATTTTGGTATATATGATTTTGTCTTCCAAATACAAGAACTTTTTGCATATATATGATTTCAAGTTCATATTGAACCAAAATTTTGTCTTTTGAATGTGGCACTGTATTTGACCTGGCAGATCATGGAAATGATACAAAGGGGTGAGCAGCCAGATGATATCCAGGCATGTCTTGATTTCTAGTTATCTTCCTATTGTGCTGTGTGGTTTTGTTGTTTTATAACTCTGTAGCTCTGTGGTTTTGTTGTTTTATAAACCCTTTTATTTCTGTTGTGATATAGGACATTAATGATGACCCTCCAAACCCTGATCGACCAATCTCAGAACCTCGTATGGCACCGAAACCAAAGGTTTGTGCTCGAAAACTGACTGCCTAACCACACACCTTTCTTAACATAGATTTGTTCTTTGCATAGTCATGAATCATGATTGCTGGGGGAAGTAGAATATGTGTAGCATGGTCCAGATTATCTCTTGATACCAGTTTGACTCTTTTAACCAGTAGTAGGCTCACATTTAGTTTCCTGGTGAAACAGCCATGGGAAAAGCAAGGTCAAGGAAGTTCGGCCTGGGATTTGAAATCACCATCAAGGGAACCGGACGTGTTGAGGTCAGAAGTTCAGCACGATGGCACCAACAAGGCCATGGAGTTGGCCGATGACTCTGGAAAAGGCGGGGACTCATTGATGCAAGCAGAAGTAGGTGCTGGTTCTGAATCTCCTGCAACTCTGAATGAAACCGCTTCTTTGCCAGAGTAACCGCGAAAACAAATGACGATGTGATCAAATGTGAGAGAAAAGAAAGGTCGTCTCGGCCAATATATATCTCTCTGCCTAAAGAGGCCCATTACGACAACACTGTTCTGAATTCTGATGCCCTCTGAGGTTCTTGAGTGAGTTTACAATAAATAAATGTATCCGTCAATCCGTCAGTGGATACTCTTTTTAGTTGCAGGAATCAAAAGAGCGTTTACAAACCTTGCCCCCACTCTCTTTCTGGTGGACAGTCTGTACTTGACTCATAGACATTCTTTCAAATGCACAGAAACGTATTATTTACATGGAAAAAGCCTGAACCAACATTCCTGCATCTGTCTCATATATGCCTGCTTGGCCGCGAGTTGCAAAGCAATGTTTTCTTTTCCTTGTATTTGCTGAATTATAAGCAATTTCTTTTGTTCATATTTGAAGAATTACAGGCAACGTTTGCTTGGCCAGAATCCAGATGAACAAGCACGGTACAGGCTCTCCTTAGGTCCAGTGTGAACCCGGCCGTGCAGGCAGGGTGTGAACCGAAGTCTCCCTGCTCGCTCGCACGTGTGTAATGCTAATGCATGCACCAAGGCAAAGCTTTATGCACGGGATATGCTATGCACAGTAGTATACTACAGCTGGGTTGGCTGCAGCTGCAGCGTAGTGTACGTGCCGTCGGAGAGTGATCGTATTACATTCCAGCGTCTGGTGCTAGCTCCGGTCCGTGTCACCTTTCCTCGAGTTTCCAACGCCAACCACCTCGAGCAATGACATCCATAACCAAACCTACCTAGCCTGCCCAATTGCCCAGACACCATTGACCATACTACACAAGAGAAGTGAATGGAATACCAGAAAGCAACCAAGCCAGCAGCTAGCAGGCCTAACCGGCGACGACCGGCTTGCCTTGCTTTGCCAGGCTTTGTTTGCCAGATTCACGACATGTCTGCGTTGGCCAGCCAGCCATTTTTTGGGTTGGCATTGACTTGAGTCTTGACTAGCTAGTCGTCGTCCAGAGCGCTCAGGCTCTGTCCAGGGTACTAGTATGGTTGCACTTGCATGCGTTTGACTCGTATCACGCTCGCGTCAACACAGGGACTAGCTAGTGCTTAGCTAGCTTCTCTAGAATCCGTACCTCGTACGCGACACACGTCAAGCTAGACGCATGTCATCCATGTTTCCAATTTTTCAGCGGTGACTGTGATGCCGATGATGCTCTGGGGTATTGGCGTTGAGTGGAATATTGGAGGATGGACGGCATGTTTCGGTGTTACGGGAGTAGTTAGGTCAGGTGAACGAGTACAAATGATGATCACGAGGTAACGAAGAACATTATGGAATCCAGTCCAGAACCCGAGGATGTGGTGTGGAGTACGGAGAGGACCAGCGCTCGATCGACAGCGTAGCGCGTCAAACAAAATGGAGCCTAACGTTAGGTGTGTTATTAGGCTGCCATTGAATAATAATCTCTGCAATCTGATTTTGTTATATTAGGTTTAGCTGTTGGGGTTGTCAGGTGGAGGGTAGAGATCCTCTCGAATCACAGGGTTCATCTCGGTGATCCGAAACCACCAACCCCGCGAGTGTGGGATCGAAGAGATGGCGCGACATCAGAGACCATAGAAGCTAGTTTTCAAGCCAATTTCCCCTCGATCGCTGAGAGTTCCCGCCGGCGTGAGCAAGCAGAGAAGGTATGCTTCCCGATTGATTCTACTGCTCGCAGGTTCACAAGGAAGATACACAGTGATTCAGTCCCATTCGAGAACATCAATCAAGCCGAGGTCAAACTCAAATCAGTCCCTATCAGTTTATCATGGAAGACAAGATCGGTCCCGGTCAAAGCGGCGGCCATGGCGGGAGTGGAGCGGAGGAATTTGAACAAGTCCGGCCCTACATGTCATCGACCGTGGCTCCAGCCCTCTACTACACGATTGATTTTTCGCAGCGACGCCCAAACGGTCTCCATGGCAGGCACCAATTTTAGCCTGTCGCGGTAAATTCGACGATTTATCGCAGCGGATAAATTTTATTTACCACAACAGGCAATTATGTCCGCCACGGTAAATCAATTTACCGTGGCGGACAGGTAATAAGGCCCGCTGCTAAAAAGCCTAAGGCCCAACCAGCCCAAAGCGAAGCCCAATAACCCTTCCCATATATAAACCTGGACTTAGGGTTTGGGATACTCACTCACTCACCCCTCTCCTCCCCTGATAGCGCCGCGCGCCTCCTGCTCTCCGCCCGTCACAAGCAGGGCTCCTCCACTCTCTTCCTCTCCGCCTCCACACTCTCTCTACTCCCCACTCTCTCTCTCCGGCGGCGAGGAGCATGGGGCGGTGGCGGACGGCACGCGGAGCCCGAGGGCGACGAGCACGGCAACACCTCCCTCGCGAGCCCCCTACCTCTGCTCCGACTGGGTCTGGCCCCTTGCCTCCTCCCCGGCCGGATCTGGTGGGAGGCGGCCTTCCCATCCCTCCTTCACCGGCAGCGGCGAGGCTCCCAGTTGGTGCGGCGACGCGGATCGGGATCCGACACGGAGGAGGTGGGCGAGGCTCCCAGGCCTCTTCCTCTTCTTCACCGGTGGCCGACGGGGGTGGAGCTCCCTCTTCCTCTTCTTCACCGACGGTGGAGCTCCCTCTTCCTCTGCATCGCTCCGGAGAGCGGCGGGATGGAGGACCGGCGGCCAGATCTACAGCATGGAGGTGGTCCAGATCCGTCGCCAATGGATCCATGCATCCCCGATGGCTTCGGGCGTGGATCGAGCGGATCCATGCGTCCCCGACGGCTACGCGCATGGATCGAGCCGATCTATGTGTCCCCGGCTACAGCGTGCGTGGATCAAGGGCGTCCACAGCCGATGGACAATGGCGGCGTGCCTGGGCCAGGTGGAGTGGGACGGTCTCGATGGCACGCATGGCCACGGTGGAGCGGGGCACCAATGGAGTGTGGGCTACCATGACGGCGCTAGGATTTTGGTGGCGGCGACCGGATCTAGGCCCATATCCAAGCCCATATGGGCTTTTTTCCATTTTTTTGTTTTTTAAAAATTATTTACCGCAGCGGGCACATAAGAATGCGTCTGCATTTGCCCGCTGCGGGGAGGCCATGATTAACCGTGACCTTCCATTCGCAGCAGACGCGTTTGCCCGCTGCGAGAAACTGAAAGGTGGGTTAGGCATCTGTTAGGTGCTAGTGAGCCAAAGGTGGGAGACAAGGTTGGGTTAGAACTCCTCACCCATAAATCAACCAACAGATCGACATCGGCTCTAGAACAAGCAAAACATTCTAGATCCAATATCGCCAAATTTGTGTATCTGTGCAATTCCCCGTCCAAATCCTTTGCGTCGGCAGTGAGAAGTGAGGTTGCGAGATCTGTCAAGGTGCCGATTGAAAACACCATGTTTGGTTTTGGATAATTGATGAAACCTAGTTACTAACCTTTGACTCAAAAGTGGATATGAGATAGGTTGGTGACACTAGGTGATGGAGCATGGTGGCTAGGTGGAGAAGGTCACAAGTTCATGATAATGGAGATGGTGGACATGTTTTGATGATCATTTGCTTCGCCTTTTGAAAAATGAGAAAGACGAAGACAAAACCATGGATTTCAAGACAAAGGTATTAATTGGATTTTGTTTGACACTCAAGACACCATAGAGGGTGTGAGTGATTTAGGTTCGATAACCGTACTATTAAGAGGGGAATATTATGATTACTTTACTCAACTAGTGCCACTAAAATGTGTTTCATTTTGCATATGCATTGGGGTTTAGTGGCTAGGTAAAATGGTTGAGAATTTCTGGGAAAAAGCTTGGAGTAATGCTATCTCGAGCGCTAAAGTGTTTTGGCAACTTTTTGTTGAGATGGTACAGTTTTTGGAGATGTTTCCATGAACTCGTGTGCTTAGAAAAGAGAGATGATGGTTCTTGGGTTGGATAACTGCTTTTATCTATTATGAATTGGATCAAGTGGCTATATGGGTTGTGTAGCCCTCTAAGTAAGCTTTTCAACGAGTCTAAGATCATCAAAAACGGAGTTCAGAGCTAAGAGATATGTTCATTTTAGTGCGGGGTGGTGCTGGACTAGCGAAAGTTCCGGTGGGTCTGGATCGGAAGATCCGGTCAGCCCAGCCCGAGCAACCGCTTGCCCTGATTTACTTTCGCTTGGTGACCGGAAGTTCTGGCTACCACCGGAAGTTCCGATACATGCACCGGAAGTTCTGGTAGTTGCCTTTTCACGAGCGACCACGTGCGTACTTTTGGTTCCGGTCTCCGACCAGAAGTTCCGATTGTCACCAGAAGTTCCGGTACTCTGACTAGAAGTTCCAATCGCCCAGTTTACAGCACAACAGTCAGATCTCGGACTGACCGAAAGTTCCGGTAGAAGTTCCGGTGTAGTTCCGGTGGATGATCAAAGTTCCGGTCAGGTGATCGAAAGTTCTGGTAGGCCAGATCTGGGTTGACTTCGCGCACAACGGATAGATCTGGCGCGTTCAACAGCTAGATCTGGACTGACCGGAAGTTTCGGTGGGGGTTAACCGGAACTTCTGGTAGTTCATCTGAGCGTCGGGTATATAACCCGTCTCACCCCCATTTCTCAGTTCATTCATTTGATTCCAACAAAAACGTAGAGAAGCTGCCTCCTCTCTCTTGTACTTCCCCATTGCAAACTCTAGAACAAGAAGCTCTCAATCCTCCCTCTCTCACTCCTTTGATTTGAGCCCCAATCAAGTGAGAGAGCAAGCTCTAGTGATCGATTTGAGAGCTCCAAGAGGATCTCCTCCCTCTTCTCTCCCTCTCCATGGTTGGTAATCTTTGGTGAGAGGATTTAGGAACCCTAGTGTTCATATGCATTTATGGTTCATATTTGTGGCACTAGGAGTGTGATTGCAATTGTGGTATTCTTATTACTCTTGGTGATTGTCGTCACCTAGACGGTTGGTGTTGGATTGATTGGTGAGGGGATTTGGTGATTGTGTCCGCCCCCAATCAAGGTGAATTTGTGAGGGTTGTTGTGTTTCCCCAACGAAAGGCCTAATTGCAACTCTAGTGGATTGCTCGTGTCATTCAACTTCTCACCATTGGTAGGTTCTTGTGGTGTCGTGGAGAGGCTCGGTGTGTGATACCGATTAACCACCGAACCACGTGGTGTAGGGGGACACAACGGGGACTAGCTTGCCGACAAGCAAGTGAACCTCGGGAGAAAAATAATTGTGTCATCCCTTGTCTCCTGGTGAATTGGATCGATTGATATATATATATATATTGTTGGGATTAATCGTTTGGAGATTGGAATCATCCTCTACTCATCGACGTTGGTATATAAATCAAATTTCTCTCTCTTTCATTCTTGAAATATATCTTGTGTAGTAGTAGTTGCATAGTTTATCTCTCTAGTGTTGCTTAGCTTCTTAGTTGTAATCACCTTGTTCATTAGAAGTAATTTAGCAACCTAGCCTTGTTGGTGTAACTAGAGATTTTAGTCTATCTTGCTAGAATTGTCTAGAGGGCTTGCATAATTTTAGTTGAGCTAGTGCTAGAATTGCTTCGCCATCTTTCGTACTAACTCTTTGTCTTAGTGCTTTGCAAGAAAATTTTTATAGGTTATTCACCCCCCTCTATCCATTTAGGACCTTACACATGGCATCGGAGCTAGGAGACCATTTAATCGAGGCTTAACAACCTACGGTGAAGAAATGGCTCAATTAACAATTTACATCAACAACACCAAGAGGGCACCTCCCTTTGATGGCACCAATTATGCATATTGGAAGGTAAAAATGATGGGCCATCTCAAGTCAATCAATAGAGAGGTTTGAAAGGTGACCGAAACAAAGTTTGAGGTTGCAAATCTGGAGGCACCTACTCCCATTGAAGAAAGAAAGCTTCAATGCAATGATATTACTATTAGTGCTATTCATGAAGCTCTTGATGACAAGACATTTGAGATAATCAAGAATCTTGAGGTTGCACATGATGTATGGGCAAAACTTGTAGAATCATTTGAGGGCACCAAGAGTGTGAAGACCGCAAGAGCATACATGCTCTAAGAGAAATTCTCAAGCTTTAAGATGAAGGATGATGAGAGTGTACCGAAGATGTTTCATAGGTTTGCAAGTGATTGTTAATGAACTCAAAGCACTTGATGAAGAAGTGAAGGATTC
The DNA here is from genome assembly GCA_023333625.1 of Bothriochloa decipiens. Classification (NCBI taxonomy): domain Eukaryota; kingdom Viridiplantae; phylum Streptophyta; class Magnoliopsida; order Poales; family Poaceae; genus Bothriochloa; species Bothriochloa decipiens. The sequence goes on along the minus strand of CM041641.1, from coordinate 2,534,347 downwards.
TCAATTCTCAACAAAGTTCTTGAGATGTCTACCCAAGAGGTTTGACACATTGATCACCGTGATGGTGAAGACCACTATGACGGAGAACCCAACTCCAAATCAAGTTCTTCAAGAAATCATGGCCGATGATGAATTTAGAGAAGATTATGAAAAGGAAGAATTGGTCAACAAGATGAAGAAGAAAGATGATGATAAGAAAGATGATGACAAGAAGAGGAGTGTAGCATTCAAGGCTACATCATCCAAAAACAAGGGCAAAAAGAAGCAAGAGTCATCAAGTGAAGAAGAGAAAGCTAGCTCTAGCAATGAAGATGATGGTGATGAGTTGAGTGCTCTATTTATCAAGGTTGGCAAACTCTTAAGAAAGAAGAGCTACCGGGGAAGAAGAAAGAAAACTTCATCCAAAAAGAGTGAATATTCTATGAAGTGCTTTAGATGTCATAGCAAAGATCATCCCATTGCCAAGTGTCCATATGGTAGTGATGATGAAGATGCTATCAAGAAGGAAAGGAAGAAGCAAAAGAAGAAACAATAAAAGGGTGAGGCTTCTCAAAAGAAGAAGAAGAATGAGTCTCATGTTGCTACATGGGATAGTGAGGCCTCCTCAAGTGATGAAGAAGAGGATGACAAGAAAAGCAAGAAGGGGCATGCTAGCATTGCAATCCAAGAGAAGATCTCTCTTTTTGACACTCCATCGACATGCTTCATGGCTAAGGCCAATAAGGTACATTCCGATGATGAGAGTGATCATGCTAATGATAGTGATAATGATAGTGATGATGATGAACCCACTAAAGATGAACTTATCACTATGCTTGAAGATTGCAAAGGTGCTTTTAAAGAGACTAGAAAGGAATGCAATGGCTTGCGTAAGGATAAACAAAACCTTATGTAAGAACTTGATGAGCTTAGAGCATCTTATGAGAGCCTAAAGGAAGACCATAAGAAGCTTCAAAAGGCTCACCCAAAGCTTGAAAAGGCTCATTCCTCTCTAAGTGAGAAATGTGATAACATGCCATCTCAAGTTGAAAAAGTTGAAACATGCAACATAGGCATATCTTGCGACATCATTAATGAATCTTTCGACAAGCCTATTGTTGTTTGTCCAACTAACCCTTCTTGTAGCATATCCACTTCTAGCTTATCTAGTAGTGATGGTTTCACTTGTGACTCCACACTAATGGTTGAGAATGAGACAATCAAGGAGAAGGTAAGAAAGCTCAATCACACCTTAGCTAAGGCTTATGGCGGTGAGGACCGCTTGCTTATGTGCTTGGGTAGCCAAAGGGCTTCTCTCTATAGAGGGATTTTGATATACCCCCAAGAAAGGCAAGACCACCTTTGCTCCTCATAAGATTAGTTTTGTGAAGAACAATGGTAGCTATTGCAAAAGTTGCAAGCAAGTTGGTCATGTAGAGCAAGGTTGTATGAACAAGCAATCTCATATTTCTTCAATTAAGCTTAATTCATGCTATGTTCTTGTCAAGAAGGCTAATGGTGTGAAGGCTATATTCATTGGTACACCATGGATGGGCTCAAATAAGAAAGCCATTTGGGTGCCAAAGAGTTTGGTCACTAACCTTGTAGGACCCAAGCAAGTTTGGGTACCTAAAAGAGATTGATCTTGTCTTGTAGATCAATTACAAAGCTAGAGGGAGGCATTGGTTGCTTGATAGTGGGTGCACTCAACACATGACCGGGGATTCTTGTATGTTCAAGTCAATTGATAGGAATGACAATGGTGGATTTGATTCTATCACTTTCGGCAACAACAAGAAAGGCAAGGTCAAGGGGCTTGGAAAGATTGCAATATCTAATGACAAGAGTATCTCTAATGTGTTGCTAGTGGAGAGCTTGGATTTTAATCTTATGTCAGTGTCACAATTGTGTGATCCTGGTTACAAGTGCATTTTTGGCAAGAATGATGTTGAAGTCATAAGTGAAGAGGATTCAAGTTTGATATTCAAGGGATTTCGGCATGGAGCTTGTACTTGGTGGATTTCAATGCCAGTGAAACTCAACTCACATCTTGCTTGCTTAGCAAATCTAGCATGGGTTGGTTATGGCATAGAAGGCTTAGTCATGTTGGAATAAAGCAATTGAACAAGCTAGTGAGGCATGACTTGGTTAGAGGTTTGAAAGATGTCACATTTGAGAAGGATAGACCATGTAGTGCATGTCAAGCCGGCAAGCAACATGGAAGGACACATCCTAGTAAGAGTGAAATGAGCACATCTAAGGCATTTGAGCTATTACACATGGATTTGTTTGGGCCAACAACATACACTAGCATTGGTGGCAACAAATATGGATTTGTGATAGTGGATGACTACACTAGATACACTTGGGTGTTCTTTCTCTATGACAAGAGTGAAGTTTATGATCTATTCAAATCGTTTATCAAGAGAGTGCAAAATGAGTTTGAGATCACCATCAAGAAGATTAGAAGTGACAATGGGAGTGAATTTAAGAACACAAGAATTGAAAATTTTTGTAATGATCTTGGAATTGGACATCAATTCTCTCCAACATACACTCCTCAATCCAATGGTGTAGTTGAAAGAAAGAATACAACTTTGATTGATATGGCTAGATCAATGCTTAGTGAATATAATGTTAGCCAAAGTTTTTGGAGTGAAGTTATCAACACGGCTTGCTATTCTAGCAGCCGACTCTATTGCCATGGGAAGCATGAGAAGACACCATATGAGTTATTGAATGGAAGAAAGCCCAACATTGCATATTTTAGAGTGTTTGGGTGCAAATGCTATATTCTCAAGAAAGGCATAAGATTAGGAAAGTTTGATAAGAAATGTGATGAAGGGTTCTTACTTGGTTATTCTAGTACAAGCAAGGCATATAGAGTTTGGAACTTGGCTAGTGGCACTATTGAAGAAGTTCATGATGTTGAATTCGATGAAACCCAAGGATCTCAAAATGAAGCTCAAAATCATGATGATGTGAGTGGAGATCAATTAGCAAGTGCAATGAAGAGTATGGATATTGGTGACATTAGGCCGAGGCAAGTTGAAGATGATGATGAGGAGATTCATTTGACTAGTCAAGATGTGCACATTGATACAAATGAAGCAAGTACTAGTGGCACTCAAGATGAATCTCAAGATCAAAGTCAAGCTAGCTCAAGCAATCAACTCCAAATACTTCAACCAAATAGTGTTGCAAGCGATCATCCTCTAGATCAAATCATCGGTGATATTAGAAGAGGAGTACAAACTAGAACAAGATTAGCCATTATTTGTGAGCATTACTCATTTGTGCCATTCCTGGAGCCAACCAAGATTGATAAAGCATTGAAGGATGCCGATTGGGTAAATGCCATGCATGAAGAGCTAAACAACTTTACTAGAAATCAAGTTTGTGAGCTTGTTGAGAGGCCAAAGAAGCACAATGTGATTGGCACCAAGTGGGTTTTCAAGAACAAGCAAGATCAATATGGCTTAGTTGTGAGAAACAAAGCAAGATTGGTAGCATAAGGTTATACTCAAATTGAAGGTCTTGACTTTAGAGAAACTTATGCACCGGTTGCAAGATTAGAGGCAATTAGAATACTATTAGCCTATGCTTGTGCTCATAACATCAAGCTATATCAAATGGATGTGAAAAATGCTTTTCTCAATGGGTACATCAATGAGTTAGTCTATGTTGAGCAACCTCCTGGTTTTGAAGATGAGAAGAAGCCCAACCATGTTTACAAGCTCAAGAAGGCATTGTATGGTTTAAAGCAAGCACCAAGAGCATGGTATGAGAGATTAAGAGATTATCTACTCTCTAAAGGGTTCAAGATGGGAAAGGTTGACACCACTCTTTTCACCAAAAGAATCACCAAAAGAATAGGCAAAGACTTGTTTGTATTGCAAATCTATGTCGATGATATCATTTTTGGTTCTACCAATGAAGACTTTTACAAAGAGTTTGGTGAGATGATGGCTAGTGAGTTTGAGATGTCAATGCTTGGAGAGCTTAGTTACTTCCTTGGACTTCAAATCAAGCAAATGAAGAATGGCACATTTGTGAGTCAAGGCAAGTACATTAAGGAAATGATCAAGAAGTTTGGCTTGCAAGATGCTAAGTCAATTAGCACACCTATGGACACCAATGGTGGATTGGATCTTGATGATAGTGGCAACATGGTTGACCAAAACCTCTATAGATCAATCATTGGAAGCTTGCTCTATGTCACCGCTTCTAGGCCGGATGTGATGTTTAGTGTGTGCATGTGTGTAAGATATCAAGCATCTCCTAGAGAAAGTCATTTGACGGTGGCTAAAAGAATTTTGAGGTATCTAAAGGGCACACAAGATGTTGGGTTATGGTATCCCAAGGGGTCAAGCTTTGAATTGGTTGGATATTCGGACTCTGACTATGCCGGTTGCAAGATTGATAGAAAGAACACAAGTGGCACATGTCAATTGTTAGGAAGGTCTCTAGTGTCATGGTCTTCAAAGAAGCAAAATAGTGTTGCACTTTCCACCGCCGAAGCCGAATACATTAGTGCGGAGAATTGTTGTGCACAATTGCTTTGGATGAAAGCTACCTTGAATGACTTTGGAGTCAAGTTCGAGCAAGTGCCTTTATTTTGTGACAATGAAAGTGCTATCAATATGACCAACAATCCGGTCCAACATTCAAAAACAAAGCACATTGATGTGAGGCATCACTTCATAAGAGATCATCAACAAAAGGGTGATATTAGCATTGAAAGCATTGGCACCGAGGATCAACTAGCCGCCACTTGATGAGAAGAGATTTTGCAAATTAAGGAATGAATTGAACATACTTGATTTCTCAAACATGATTTGATGCACCCCCCATATATATTACATGCCTCTCCTTCGATAAAGCAAGGTAAAGATTGATTGGCATCACATTCATCCTTTGTTTAGGACTTGTTTAGAGCATCTAGACATATATGCATCCTATAGGCTCATTCATGAAAATCAAATGAAATTTATGTATATATGGTACCACTATTGCTTCTATGATTGACATGATCTAGTGGTAGCATATGACATATTTGTGGGCTTACAAACCTAGTGTTGAATCTAGAAAATGAGCTCATGATGTGTAATTCAACATGGTCAAGATAACCCTTATACTTTATGAGGTGTGATGAAGCTTGCCCTTGGTTCAAACCAAATTACATATTCTAGGCATGTGATCTAGTTTTAACCATAACGTGATCCTCACCCTATATTGATTGACTTAAGTCTCACTAAAATTGGCACCTTTATTGGTGATTGATGACAAAGGGGAGAAATAAGTCACAAAGATAGGATATGACAATGGAAGGGGATCAACTAAAATTTGAGCACACAAATAGGAGGAGCAAGCTTATAGACTATTTGTTGCATTTATATGTGCATTAACATAATGAGATGTTGCATTGAAATTTTAAATTCAATATTTATGTTTGGATGGTGTATGCTAGTGATAGAACTTGAATGGTGAATTGAAGTACTAGTATGCATAGGTAGTGACTAGACATAATGCTTATCATGAATTTCAAGATATTGTACTTCTAATATTGATCTCACAAGGTATCTTGAGTTTTGATCTATGTCTAGCTACAATGGTGCTAAGGATGGTTATTATCGCACTCTGATTGATATCACGCTTCAAAGGTCCATTCTATATATCTTAGCATTATTTTGGTAGAAATAACTCTCCCACAATTTTTATCTGTGCATATGTG